>CM031239.1:447994143-448160328 GCA_018340775.1 Taxus wallichiana var. yunnanensis
ATGCGTTCATGTGGTGTGAAACATTCAGTCACTCACATTGCAATCAATGTAATAATGCATAAGTGAATACCACAATGTATTTTGACACACACAAATCGAAGTGACACCATAAAAAACACAATAAAGGATGAAATGGGAAGAGGGGAAAAAAAATATGGTATAAAAATGCAACCACCCCGAAAAATATTATCACCCCCTGATTTCGACAATGTATAATTTAGTGCGTTGGTTACAATCCGGTGCAAATGTGGGTTGGGAAATAGTTGGTCATTCACCTTGCAATCAACATAATAACGTGCAAGAGTGGATACCACAATCAAGTTTTTTTGACCGCATGACAGGTTCGTGGCACACCGTAAGCAAGTACAAAATGAGCTAAAAAAGAGAAGGGAAAAAACAAGTCCTATTGTGAGAAAAAGTGTCTCACGTCACATTAGAAACTCCCTTGTTGAAAAACTTTGGCAAACTCGCTCACTTGCCCACGAGCAATAATAAGGATAGTTACAATGCAAAAATGAACTCAAGACGAATCCTAGGGACCTCCATGATGTTGAAAATGCTCCTAGAAGCCGAAAGAAAGCTATGAGGGGTGCTACATACTCTAATAAATTATTATTAGTAAAAAAATTCCAATAACACTATAAAATTGCACTTTTAGTTTTCTCGATTAACTTTATTTTAGAAATTAAAAAGAAAAAATAAACAATTAGAAACAACAATAACGTTAAGAAGAGACGATTTAAATTAACCACTAATTAAATAATTAATTTAATTAGGAGATAATAATTAAGGGCTTAGTTGAATAATTAACCTCACTAATAACAATTAGTCACCTTAAAAAACTAACCCCTAATTGAATTAATAAATACCACCTCTAATTAAACACCAACCCCTAAATTAAAAACTTTCCGACCTTACCTTATAATAAACAAAAGCCTTTACATAAAAACCCAACCCATTAAAACTAACACACACTTTATAAAAAATTAAACAAACCTAAATTTAAAAATTGAAAGGAAGGCAAGATGGGTGAAGGGATCATTTGTCGACACGGGGAGGCCACACAGAGCTCGGGGATCGAGTACGAGTCATGCGGAGCTTGAGAAGAAATGAAATGAAAGATTTTAATGACGTCCACGAGACTAAAGAGTCTATGGGACCACAGAAACAATTATTTTAATCAGATTTCAGACTCCTTTCAATATCCGCTCTTCGGCTGTGAATCTTGAGGATGAAGCCTGCTGTCGCTTGAAGCTTTGTTCCTTCAAAGAGTTCCTCTAGTCTGTCCACCTTCAAGTTGTTTTTGTACTGAATACGGATATCATCATATGCTGAACACTCCATGACAAAATGTCATTCTGTCTCGACGACCCCTTTGCTGCAGAAGAGACAAATTCTCCTTTCCCAATCTTCCTTTGGGATAGTCCATCTACCAGTTTCACATCGAAGATGATGCGATCCGGTTCTTAACTGCGCCACTAGAATCCTTGCTTTACCCTTGATAGCTGCCCCTAGATAAGCTTTTTCATCATGTTCCCCAGTGGGATTGAATTCTCTGATATAATGTGCTTTCTTTCGACCAATTTGACCCGTCCACATGGCAGTCCTGAACTTTTCTATCACATAATTTTTTATTTCCCTGTTGCTGTTAGGACACTCTTGCATGTTGATGCCCCATTTGTTCATCCATTTAGTATTTTGATTCATCCAGGTTTTCTTTCTGCGTTCCAAAGTGTCGTCTACAACTATTTTGGGCCAGCGAAGGTTGTCCATGTTTTCAACTTTTTTCAGATAGCTTATCATCCGAGATATTGCCGAAGCTTCCAACGAGAAAGAACCCGCTTCAGCCAACAAGATCTCATAAGGAACAGTTGATTTGACTTTAAGGGAGCTTGTGATTAGATGTTTCTGGATTCTTTCTATCTGTCTCCACCCGTGATTTGACATGCTACTTCCCCAAACTTCGCAGCCATATAGAACAACCGGAGTGACCAACAATCCAAAAAGGGTTTTTTTAGTTTTCCAGTCCCAAAGTTCAGCTTTCCTGCACCTGTTTTGAAGTAGGAAAGATGCTTTCCAACCTCCCTGTATCCTTTTTGCTTTACAAGTCTCCCAGCTAAGTTTGTGGTGAAAGTCAATCCCAAGATATTTGTATTCAGTGACTATTTCTAAAGGGCTCCCCTCAAAAAGGAAGATGTTTTGTCTCTCTTTCCTTTTCAAGGTGAAAATCATGATTTTTGTTTTGCTGGTGTTCACTTGCATCCCGACTTCTTGACAAAAGAGCTCTAGCGCTTTTAATTGTTCCCTCAAACCTTGGGCTGTTTTTGAAATTAGGATAAGGTCATCAGCATATAGAAGTAACTTCACCACGTAACTTGCTAACTGAATACCTCCTCCCTCAGTTTTGTTTAACCAATCTTCAAGCTTGTCAATGTATAACCCAAATAATGTGGGAGAAAGAGGGCATCCTTGCTTGACACCGATGTTGCTGCCAAAACATTCAGACATACCTTCTCTAGTTCTAATTTTAGCTCTGACCTGCTCATACAATTTATGAACTGCTGCTCTAAACTCATATGGAATCCCAAGCTCCTCCATCCTGTTCCCAAAGTTTCTTTTCTGGGCACTGTGTCAAAAGCCTTCTTGAAATCAACAAAACAACAAAAAGCTTCTTCTCCTTGGGTGTCCCAAACCTTCTCAATCAAATGCCTAAGAGTGATACAATGATCAATTGTTGAGTGTTTAGGTCGAAAACCCGCTTGCCCTTTTGCTCTTTTACCCTCTCTTTCGGCCCAACTGCTGATTCTCCGTTCTATCATGCCTCCAAAGAGTTTACCAAGAAGAGGGTTGATCATAATGGTGCGATAATTGGACGGATTATTAATGTCACCACTTTTAAATAGAGGAATAACAACGCTAGTCGTCCACTCGTTGAAAGCCATTCTGATTGACATCATTGAATATTTTTTTGATGTGTGGCGTGAGGACCTCAACCCCCATTTTAAAAATTCAGCCTGCTAGACCATCGATGTCTTGAGCTTTACCACTTGCTAGATTCTTTATGCCCTGCTTGATGTCTTCTGTCAAAAAAAGCTCAATCGAAGTCTCAATTATGGGAGGAATATCTTTTTGTTGAGGACGTTCATAAAGGGTCCTTGCATATTCTAACCAATGTGCACCTGTGATATTATTTTCTATGTATTTTTTCTTTTGTTGTAGCTCCTTCCAAAAACCTTTGGGGTTGTGTTTTCCAAGAGAAATTAATTATGTCCTTCTCTTGCACACATAGCTTTCTTTTTTGTGTTGTACCAATCTCTCATAGATCTTTTTATTTTCTTTGTTCATCCCATTTTCTTTCAAAGCTCTCTTGGCAGCTTTACACTCTTCATCATACCACGGGTTTGTCGGAAAAGTATTTTCCGCTCTCTTTCTAGGCTTAGATCTCTCACAAACAGTTAGAGCCTTTTGGATTAAGGATATCAGCAGATTACTACGTATATAACCACTCGATCCCTTGGACGTCGTGTTCTCTATATCTTTCCTCATTATCTGAAATTGTTGCTTAAGGGCTGCAACAAATATTCCCGATTTTCTTTATTGAGAATGATTTTTCCCTATTTTTGAGATGCCTTTTGCATGTGATGAGCCTGATTCCTTTGTTGTTGATTGAAGACGGTCCCAAGCTTTACCAAGAGAGGACTATGATCTGAATTTAATTCGATAGGACAATCTCCAATTTCAAACTCAAGAAGCGTGGAGATAAAACTTTGAGAACAAATTACATAGTCTACTACACTTTGCCCATTGTATGTTTTACAAGTGATGTTGCCTGACCTGGGCCAAGCTCTCATGCCATTGCAAATGACCATGTTGTATAAGCTACATAGGCCTAGAAGCTCAACTCCAAAATGTGACACCCCTCCACTACCATCCTGAGATAATCTTTCCCAAAGCTTGTTCTCTTCTTCTTTAAGCCACAACGGATTGTCTTCACCTCCTTCTAAACTGGTCAACTGAAGGGATTGATTATTGGCAGTCCTTGCATTGAAATCACCCAATAGAATTATTTCTCCGGATGTACTGAAAACAGAAATGTCTTTTTTTATTGAAGCGTATGGATCTTCGCTATCTAGCTTTCTTCTCTTATATGTCTTTGAACCTTTCGGTGCAAAGTAACAGGCAGCTAATCTGATTGTTGTCTTGCCATCTGTTATTTTCAGCCATATGTATTGCTTATTTGGATCTTCTTTTTCAACTTTGACATTTTCGAGCCATATTTCCTTGATTAACACTGTGATTCCGCCGTGGCCTTTCCCTGTTTCATTCCCTTCATTCCAAACTGAAATTTTTTTGTAGCCTTCAAATTCTGGAACCTTGCAACCTTCGTGCTCATGTGTTTCCATAAGAATGATAATATCTTTCCCTTCTGCTATGGGCCCCAAACCCGGTCCTCTTCTCCATGGATATCCTCTGCAATTCCAGCTTACTATGTGCATGAATTCCCGTGGGGCCCCTAATTCCTATTTCTGTTTGATAAATGATCACTGATTTGGGCTTTCCCATTTCTCATCTGTGCCCATTTTCCTGCTTCCCTTGCTTTTCTCACTTTCTCCCATTCTTTCCTTCGGTCTTCTTGTTGAGCGAATGTCAAATCCTCATCTAGATATATGTGTGTGCCTCTAAGAAGTCCCCTGTTTTTTAGGATAGCATGTTTGTCTTCTATTTTTCTCATAACCACTCGCACGTGTCGGTCCTTTCCTCCTCTCGTTCTCCTGCCAATTCTGTTTTCTTGTTGTATGTAACCTGTCCACTTCAATTTGTCTTTAAGAAAGTCTCTTGCTAATATGTCAGTTCTCTCATTTTCACCAAAATCTTTTAGACCCTTGATAATAAAATTTACTGCTCTGTCTTGTTGATCTTTCTCTTCTTTTATCTGTGTTTTGATGTGTTTCTCCATGACTTGCCTTTGTTCATTTGATGATCCACTTACTAATTGAGACCAAGTTTTAGCTTCTTCTATCCGATCCTTTAGTTGATTTTCTTTTATTTCCATGTCTTTAAT
This sequence comes from Taxus wallichiana var. yunnanensis, assembly GCA_018340775.1. Classification (NCBI taxonomy): domain Eukaryota; kingdom Viridiplantae; phylum Streptophyta; class Pinopsida; order Cupressales; family Taxaceae; genus Taxus; species Taxus wallichiana. The sequence continues at coordinate 447,999,206 of CM031239.1, forward strand.
TGCTGATTGGATCTCATCTATCTGAATTGTTTCCTTCCCTTTTACCATTTCAGTCTTTTTTCTCCCCTGTTTTCATATGTCCTAGATCTTGTTTTATCATGGTTAACTCTTGTTGCCCTCTTTCCATGAGGTTTTGAAGATTTAGAACCTGTTCTTTGAGAATTTTATTTTCTCTTTCTAACTTGTATCTGACTTCTGTGAGTTCTTTCCTCTCACTGTTTTCTTTCAATTTCTGGTTTTCTAAAATTCCAAGCCTTTCCTTCATGTTCATGAGTTCCTTCACATATAGTTCTGAAGACCACAAAAGAGGGGTTGAAGTAGGACTGTATAGGTATTTAGAGTCCTAGACTACATCTTCCCTTTCCTCCTTGTATGTTGCAGTTCTGTCGATTTTGTTCAGCTTTGGTTCCTTTTTATTATCCTTCTGATTTGATTGTTTTTCTTCCATTTTATGTTCTCTGAAAACAAAATTCTCTTTGTTGTTTGTTGCCTTTGGTAGAATCAAAGTGAGGTTTTTCTTCTGGGTTCTTCTTAGTTTTTTAGCCTTGCCTACGCCGTAAAATCCCTTTGTATTGTTTTGCATTCACATATACCAACTTTTTAGCTATACCCGTTGTATGATTTTGGAAGACTTCTGCCTTTCCCCAAATTTTGTTTTCTATTGTTGTATGAGTTTCTGAGATAATAGATCTCTGTAGTGCCATATTTGGGTTGTCTTTGAAACCCTCATGTTTAATCATGGTTTGCATGTCTTGTTGAAACCAGATTTGACAGAAATAAGTAAAGAGTATTGCAAAGAATGAAAAGGTTTGGTGGGTCTACCTGAGAAACTGACTTATCTAATTCGACTTTTACCAAGATTGGCCTTTGAATCATGAATATTCGCATAGCCTTGGCCCACATCCTGTCCTCCACTGCAACCCTAGCTTGAGCCCCGGCCGGCCCATGTCCTATCGCATCCTGTGCCTGTCCCCTTCTATTATCCACCCGTCCTCGGCCCGCAGACCCCTCGGTCCATAGCCCACAACCTGGCCGATCTCTTCTATTTACTACTGTCCCCCGGCCCACCTCCCGGCCCGGCTGACCAGCCTGCAGCCCCTGCCCTGGACTCTCAGCCGGTCCTGTCCTCAAACTCATAGCCTACAGCCTCTCTCTCCCGTTGCAGCTTCCTATCACCCGCGCAGCCTTCTGCGTCGCAGAGAGGGATCGGTGGGAGAATCAATCGGTGGGAAGGAGAGAGTCTCAAGGTGGACACGTATAACCGGCGAGAGCGGTTCGAGGGGAACAAGATGGCAAGAGAGATACAAGCCAATTGGGACGAGAATAATGTGGGAAGGAGAGACTCGGGTAGACAAGAATGTAAAAATAAAGATGAACAGATGAGGTCACATGTGAGGTAGAAAAAATGACAAGGTTTAACACTAAGTAAGGAAGGTCTCCAATGACATGAAGACAACCGATAAATATATCGACATGCCAAAAACCAAGGAGATGAAGTAGGGTTTGAGCGGCTCGACGAGCTAAGAAAGAGAAAGGAAACTTGGGCACAAACATAGAGGCTCAAAAAAGTTCAATGCAAAGATCAACCCAAATCAGATGTAAAAACAATGAAAAGCTAGCGAGCCAAACAAATAAATTACCTATAAGTGAAACATAACTTGTAGGTTGAAAATAGGGACCAACTGCTCGCAATGCAATAAAGGAACTCGCTAGATTGAAGGAATAACTGATATAGAGGAGCTCAAACAACAAACCCAACTTGATGGAAAAACACAAATCTCTAGATTAAATCTAAAGGGACCCAACCACAATGCAATGTAAAAAACATCCAAAGATAAAAACTCAACTCCTCGAGGTGAGAAAACAAATGTAACTCAATTGTAATGCAACACTAGCTCGTAGAGGAACTCGCTAATCTTTGCAAGAGCTCGACCTGAGTTGATGAATGAGATGGAGGCTGGAGCATAAGGGTAACCCAAAGGATAAACAAGTAAGGAAGGGGTCAAAGTAGAAATTTTTAAGAAAATTCACTTTTAATTAAAAATTAATCGATAAAACCAGATTGCAGAACCTAGCTCCATTTATCTTTTCCCTCCAAACTTAGTCACAGCCAACTAGATTTGACTTAGAAACACCAAGTATGCACATACACAACCATAAAAACAACACAAACTCCAAAAAACAAGATTGTTAAACGTGTTAATAATATTCCAAAATAATATTGAAAACTTGCATGAGAAGCACAAAAATAGAAACAAAAATAATTAACAACCAAAACAAATGAGTGCACGTTTATCAAAAAAATATCTAATGCCATATCAAATTGTTCTGCAAGGATCAATATGGAACCTCATGCACATAAAATATGTTTCATTTCCAATGGTGACGTGAACACTCCAAGTAATCAACAAGAAATCGAATCATAAAGGAAAATCAAGAATAAAAGAACCAGGTCTAACATTATCATAGATCAAAAAAATAAGGTACATATATAAGAGTGTTGTGTAACTCCCATGCATGACACATGGACACATGAAACCCTAATTACACGTTATGACCAATGATCTTGCTAAGTGAGATGAATAGCCATGTGATATGGACAAGACATAGAGTGATGACTAGGCAAGTCACCTAGTGGAAAATATGCCGAGTGACAACGAGGCAAGTCACCTAGTGGACAAGATGCTGAATGTCGATGAGGCAACTCACATACACCAACAATATGTATATATATAGACACATATATACACATATGTACATATATGTATCTATATATACATATATACATATATACATATGTATGTGTGTGTACATGCATACATACATACAAACATACACATGGTGGTTATGTATGTAATACATGAATGATCTTTGGGGTTATACATTAAATGTGATAATGTAGAAGACCATTCTAGATTAAAAAATATAACATGTCAATTCACAAAGTAATACGGGGTTATAGACAATTTCCATATGCATAAGATACTATCATGGAGCTATAATGTGAATTTGCACTCAATCACTAAGGATATAGAGTTTAGGACCTTACTTAATCTAGGAGTGCCTATAGGAAAATCAAGAGATATCTTGTTGAATAATTGTAAGGGAGATTTTAAGAAAAAGAAAGGGTTGTAATATAAAATAACTATAATGTAAAAATAAATAAAAACTCTATTATCTAGTACATGATACAATGAACAATAATAAAGAAAAGTAAAGATACATTTTAGGGTCAAAGATACTTACCCATGGGAGATTTGTCTCGCACATTAAAACCCTTTTGTCTTGTAGTACCTTATGACATATTGTTGTGGGTGAATTCAAATAAAGATATGAATAAGACCCTAGTATTGAAGTTGGGACTCGAAGTCTAAGGTAGGCCTTACTAGCTCAACTCATATTCTTGAATATCTAAATACTAATGCTCAAAGTTGTGTTCCTTAATGGAATCTCCGTTAAGCCTAATGCCTCTAAAACATTTGAGTCTCGTTAAAAGTGAAATTATATTATATTTTTAGATGTATTGTTGATAAATGCAAGTGGGAACTTTATATAAGAACTTACACCCAACAATCATAATGTATTTCAACCATTGCCATCATCTTAGATGATGATGTCAAATAAAACATTATTTCCCGAGGATTTCATCAAGAGGGCCCATGTTATTGGATTTATGTAATAAAGAAGGAAATGGAGGAGAAATTTAAGAAACAACCATATATTCAATCGAGAAATAATGTTTCAAACAACTATTGACACCCATCTTTGCATTTGAGTATCATTCCCAAGCCCACAATGGCATATATTATTTCCTATTTCACCTATTTAACCTTTAAATGGTCTCAAATGCCCTATACTATGTTTTACACTTGTATTCAGGGTCAAATTAACCATCAAAATGATTCCTATGTAAAGAAACTACCATCTCACCTATTTTCACCAAACCGTCCTTCAACATCTCACTAGTACCTTCTTCCCAAAACATGCAACATTTTATCTTATTGATTCTTCAATTATTCCTATCTCATTCACCCTATCTAACCATTTAAACCATTGTTAGATCCATCACTAAAGTGATACAAGAAATTCAAAATATTTAACTCTTACTAGACTTGTTCAAATAGTCACCTAAGGGTCTTAAGACCACATATTTTCTAGTCCCAAGATTAGAGACTTCTAGAGCTCCCCAAAATGAATTATTTACTTCCTCAGGTACCCTTTTCATTATCAAGGTGCATTCCAAATATCATGCTTCAACTCCTTTGCTTCTCCCTCAACCTCACTTTTCTCTTCTAAGTTCTTAACACCTCCATTAGTCTTGGGAAAGTCTCACGCCAATCATAAATTTTCATGTGGGAGGTTGTAATGTGAAAGGAATACTTTTAAGACACCCATTTTTACCTTCTTCCTTAGTCCCAAGTTTCAATAACTAACTATACTTTTAAACCCTAGCTCCTTTGATAATTTTCCTTCGTAATTAGCCCTTTCACTATGTTAATTGTCCTCTTAGGAAATTGTTATGAATAACTTCATTTTTAGTCATTGTTTTCCTATTTTATTTTGAATCCTTCAATAGACCATACTACAATGTTTTCTACTGAATATTGAGTTAAAATTGAAGTGGAAGTGTGTCAACTCCAAAACCCTAGTTGTGCTTACTAAGAAAACCTATGAACCTACAAGCTTTATATATTTCTTGTACTTTATATTTAGGTTTTAAAATTTCATACTTGGGTTGGTCTCAACTATCTCCAAGATGTTGGGATATTAGTCACGATTAAAGAAGCTCTTAAATTCTACTTTCAATTACAAAGGACTATGCATGATTTCTAAAATCGGGGTACATTATCAAAGTCTTCCTTCTAAAGGATTACCTACCTACAAAGTATCAAAATGCTCAATAATAAGCCTTACCAAAACATATCAACCTCATAGAAACATGATGCTACCAAAATTACGCTTGACCAATAGGATATCACAAGACTCTACCTTGAAACACTCCAAACACATTTTAGTCTCATCAATGTACACTACTTTATGTGGTTACATTCTATCTAGACAGAGTACCCATATTTTCTACCCCTTCACACAGATTTATCATTCTCATTTTCCATGAATACATACTCCCAAGTTTTACCAATAATCCTTAATTCAATCAAACAAAAATGCAATACACTTATGATACTATTATCATGGTCTATATAGTAACTTCCTACCTATAATAGAACATGCACACAAGCGATCTTCTAATCAATCCACTTAAGGTGTTCACAATTGATATTTTATGCATCAGAAAGAGAAATCATTAATTCTTAATGCAAACTTATAAATACTCCCTGAAAAGACCAAATATTCATGCAAAAATGACTTTATATTTATATATTTGTGATTCTTCATACAAACCTCGCTTTGTTATCCTTCACTCTATCCTCTCCTTCATCCTCCACCTCAAGGAATGCCTCTTAATAACTCAACCCCCTCTCATATATTCAAATTCTCTCTTGCATGTACCTTCTTCTTGGTTCATGAACAACTTTTCCAATTCCATAGTGAATCTTAATATACCCCTCATTACATTTGGGATTTTTCCATTATTTTCACACATTTAATCATTCACATTCTCACATAAAGACTCATTACACATTTTACAACCCAAAAAGACACTTACAAAACCTTGAAAACCCATAGGACTCTTGACATGCCTTTATAATGGAATTACACTTTTTGGAGGGAAATGTTCCAATTTGAAAATTTAAATTCTTCAACATCTAAATTTTCTCTTATGCCTTTCTCAATCCCAAAACTTATTTATAAAGCCACATCTATAGTTAGAATGATGATTTTTCAAATTGAAGGTTCCTCGGAGATGCCCCTGCATCAATATGATAAATAAAAACTAAATCTAATGAAAATGTGATGTGAAGGTGGTAGTGGGAAGTTAACTACCACATATCGCAATGTGCTACAATCCATTCCAACACCGATCCCGGTGTTATATTTAAGACATACACTCAAGGATATTAATGTACCAACGATCCTACAAAATAAATCATTAAAAAGAGAAAATAAGGTGTATACAACTTCTATTAATGCGAAGCATCAAGGTTCATGGTAAGTCTTGGATTAACTAAAAATAGTTTAAGTACTTGGAGTCTATTTATATTTTGTGTTGTTGATGGGTTGTGTTATGAAGGAAGTACATTGTTGGAATGCCATAGCGTATAGTGTTAGAAATTTTCAGTGCACAATACTATTTCATAGTTTTTGTGTAGTGCAAAATATCATTCTACAATGTCGGAGTTTGTTGTGCGAGTCCATAAAATCTTGTGAAGTCTTTATGCAGACAAGCCACACAAGTTATGAAGTCATCTTACAAGAATCAACGGTATATATTGATCATTTTTCATGTCTAGGTATACATGTAACATATAGAGTAACCATGTGAGTAAATGCCCATTGTTAGATGAATTTTATTTTTGTTAAATCAATTTTATATGTTCAAAGATGTAGTGATTCATATTTAAGGTGCAGAGTCTTGTCACTTATGATATATGGAGTTTTGACTCCACACAACCTAGTTATTTCCTTTAACAATATGACATACCCATGGAATTTCCCTTACATATTATGGCCAAGAGGCATTTTATTTAAATATTTCAATTTTAGCATGTGTTATTTTATACAAGAAAAGTGATTTTTGTATGTTTTGAGACTTATCATTTATAGTTCCAAAGATCCATATAATTTTTATATAATTTTTGTATTCTCATTTAAAGTATATCCATATGAGACCTCTTTGTGGCTCAACACACACCTCAAAATGAGACAAAATGTACTTAACTTACAAGGTCCCTCATCTTTATTTTATGTAAATTTATGTATGTTGGTATATGATTATCTATGTATAACAAGTTTTTTCCAGATTAAGTGATATTAATACATTTATTGAATTACAAACTGCAAACCCTCCTATTTGTGTCCGAAAAAAACATAAATACCACATTTTCACCATCATTTCAACATTTGGACCATATGTTATGGTCTTGGTATTCTATCTAGACTAAATTTATAGTCCATATAATTGTTCTCTTGCTCCCTTTTGGTTAAATCAACTCGCCCACCCATGCCTCATTTTCCTTTTCTAGTTGTTGGTAGTCAAAACGCACATACATTTTTGTAAAATTTAAATTCAAAGTTAAAATAAAATAGAAATTTATTGTAGGTCATTTGGGAAAAACATTATCACTTATTTTACAGATATAAGATTACTATGGAATAATTTTAGCACACATTATGAAGTTATTTTTCTATATAATTTATTATTTTTGACATGTTTAATTCCCACATAAGGGCTTCATAAATCAAGGGAATCGCACTAAACACATATTGCTAAATATAATTTTTTTTTCTTACACCGTCATGTAGAATGAATCATAAATTACATGTATGTAGGAGTCATGATGTGTGATCTCGGGAAAGGAAAGAAAAATGTGACAATCTAAAATAAAATTAGCAATCGATTTTGTTTTTCCACACCTCGCCTAGATTTAAGGTTTGGTTTATACATCATATAGGATTAAGAATATGGTTCACACATTAGTCTTTTATTACCTTCATTTTTGTGATGTCACACACACACACACACACACACACACACACACACACATGTGTGTGTGTGTGTGTGTGTGTGTGTGTGTGTGTGTGTGTGTGTGTGTGTGTGTGTGTGTGTGTGTGTGTGTGTGTGTGTGTGTGTGTATTTACATATACATATACATACATATGTATACTATATATATATATCTATGTGTGTGTATGTATTTACATATACATGTACATACACATACACATATAAATATATATGTGTTTATATACATATACATGTGTGTGTGTGTGTGTGTGTGTGTGTGTGTGTGTGTGTGTGTGTGTGTGTGTGTGTGTGTTTACAATAACCTTTTACAACATTGTATGTATGATAACATATTTCTACGTTTACAAATTTTAGTTTGTTCCTTTTACAACATTGTATGTATGTATGCATGTTCCTTATACTGATTAAGCTAAATGTAAAACAAGAGCCTAATCTGAATGTAATATTGGAGTAAAATGAATATATAATGAAATACATAACTATACCTAAGAAACTAAACAATAAATAATGAAACCCTAATGTGCAAAGAGAGGGTAATAAGCCTTATCTTATTCATAGTGAAGTCTAGACTGGATCGGAGGTATGACCAATTGAATAGAGAGGGAAGAAGCGTCGCACATAAGCCCTAGAAAATGTAGAACTGGAGGAGTAGATTAGGACGGGGATGCTTGGAGATGGACAAGGGCACCCATGGGTGCCCTAGACCTGTTTCGAGTGCTCGGGTCTATGGAAATGCTCAAAAATCCTCCTTAAAGGTGTCACAAGGTGTTCTCCTCGTAGTTTTTTTAGTCACTCCAAGGTCGCACCAAGATGGCTGAGGTCGTTGGAACCTGTAATAAAGAATGAACTTGAAAAATCCTCAAATAGACATCAAATCCTTAAAAAGAAAGATGCAAAACAAGGGGTCGTGAGTGTCCTCATCCGTCATAATGGTGAAAGTATGAATGAACGCTATGCTACTTCTCAAAACCAATGTAGCTCTCTGTGTGTGTGTGGAGTTGTTCCCTAGGTTTCTCTTGTGCATGTTGCACTTGGATAACAAACAAGTAGCTAGATGTAGAATGTAGTAAATGTGTGCATGGAATAGAATGAACCTCCCTCCTATGAAGTGTGATGCAGAAAACCAACCATTGTGTCCCTTGTGATGGAGGTAAATTAGTGCAATAGAGATCTTTGATGCCTTGATGGATGCAACCTTATGTGGTGATAGATAGTGCTTAATGCTTGGTCCTTTATTATGATCACATAACTTTATATTTATATGATTTCACTTTCTTGAATTTTGTAACTAACCCCAAAAAGGATGACTACCAAAAAGATAAGATGATAAAATGGGTATAAAGGACCCAAAAATTGTGAGTAAAGTACAAAGAAGACTGGGGGACCTAGGGGGGATGAAGGTGCTTGACATTGGTGTCTTGGCTGGGTGCACAAGTCTAGAAAGGTAAAAATGAAGTATGAAAAGACAGACTAGGAAAGTAAAGATGAAAGACGGAAATTAGTAACATAAAGCAATGAAATGTGGCCAAAGACATGGGTTAATTAGTACTTTTCTTACTTAGAAATAATATGAATAGTAGTATTCAACCAAGACCAGAAAATTACCCAAAGTGCGCGATTGTGTGTCTACATTTTACCCCAATTTATGTTGGTGAGCGGAAATCTCGGTAACATAAAGTAGATAGAGATGCGTACTTGATAACCATGTGGATCAATGTAGAAATCATTCCGAGGGACTAGAAAAAGCGTGGAGTGATAAAAATGTGAAACGTGGATGCTAAGGAGGATAAAATGTATAAAGTGATGATGAAAATGAACCTAGGGCAGAAACACATGTGTATATGTCATGATGTACCTATTGTTGGTATCGATGTATGTGATGTTGTTGTTGGTGTTAAATACCTCTTCTTATATAGTCATACTTGCAAAAGAGAACCCGAAAAGTAGTCAAATACACATGTATATGATCAAAATATGTAAAAAGTGTGTAAGTATGTAAAAATGCTAAAAGTATGAAAAAGGAACATGTACACCTAATCCGTGATGAGGAAAGAGTGTAAATAAGGATCTTGTAGATGATATTGACATGTGAGTTTTTTTGGGAGATCTCACACCACAGAAATGGATTAAGTGTAGAGAGAATAGTCTTGTGTCATCCTCCAACCTTTAACTGCTTCCTGTTGTGTAGAACACCACTGCAGATGGTGTGTATATGTGCTAAGGACTATCTTCCCTGTAAAAGACATTGTATATGGATTTCTATAGATCGTGATGAACTACCAATCGTTGTGTAATTTCCTCCTGTTCTCAGGTATCCAAGAAAGGCCGTTGTGTTTTACCTTGGTTTTAGGCATCCAGGAAAGGCCATTGTGCTAAGGATCTAAGTTTTATTTTGAACCCTGTCTGAAACTAAAAATTGTGTTGTATTGGTACTGCACTATGTATGACATTATATGGGGTGACTGATTCACCAAAATGATGCCCCCTTGTTTGGGGTGCACATGACATCATGAAGGAGTATGTGGCCCAAAAGAGGACCAACCGCTGTGATGAAACTATTCCATGTAGGGGAAAGGAATGTGCTTGGTAGAAAATAAGGCACACACAAACAAGGTGGCTAGGAAACAAGTGTTAGCAAAATAAAATCCAAACACTCATGTAAAAGATGAAAATGTAAGTTAATCAACCAATGTGTAAGATAAAATGGAAGTAGAAGAAAAAGGTGAACATAAAAAGTGAGTTAAAAAAATGTGACATCACTCATGATGTCACAAGACAATCAAGGCCTTAGTGGCCGTAAGTAATAAGAGAACAAGCAAGACATAGGGAAAATCCTGTGAAAAATGACAAAAAGTAAACAATAAACAAACAATGTAACAAACAACCATGGAAGTAAATAGTCCTATAAAAAATGTTGCACGTGAAACATCCATTAGCACGTTAGAGAGATAAAAATTATGTTAAAGTGTGTATAATCTGATAATGTAAAGTGTTATGAAACAAAATGAAACAATAAAACCTATAGTGTATGAAAGTGGATGCCCCCAAGAGCCTATGTGGGACCGGTAATATGCTATGTACCTTGGGATATGATAATATAATATATATGGGTTGACCCGATGCCAACATGTGGCACACATCCCCTTATCTTATTATATCATTCATTTATGATTTATTATGCTTAGCGTCAGCCTCAGATTGGCCATAGGTTAGAATGGTATATATAGGGGTTAGAAGGTTGTAGTTAATCATCATATTGAGTATTGGAGTGTTATTGTATGGTTTGGAGGTTACCCCCTCGAAGTGGTATTGGAGGTTGCCCCCTCGAAGTGGCAAGGATATTATATGAGCATATTGTCATCATTTATCTATATTTTGGTGTTCTCTCATGTTATTCTGTTGTATATGTTCTGATTTATACAAGTAATATCCTTACAAGTGGTATCAGAGCAGCGATTTTGGCCAAAATTAGGGCAAAAACCCTAATTTTTTGTTTCGAATATATCTTGAAGAGGGTATCTAATTTTTTCCCAATTTTTGCATCATAATTTGGAAACATTCTAATTTAGAATATCTGAAAATTTCAGCTCCATTGGATCTATTTTGTGGATGTTATTCGTGTTTTAGGTTTTTTTATAAATTCCCTTAGTTATATGTATGGGTTCACATGGGATATGATAATATAATATATATGGGTTGATGGAGATGCCGACATGTGGCACACATCCCCTTATCTTATTATATCATTCATTTATGATTTATTATGCTTAGGGTCGGCCTCAGTATTGGCCATAGGTTAGAATGGTATATATAGGGGTTAGAAGGTGTTAGTTAATCATCATATTGAGTATTGGAGTGTTATTGTATGGTTTGGAGGTTACCCCCTCGAAGTGGTATTGGAGGTTGCCCCCTCGAAGTGGAAAGGCTATTATATGAGCATATTGTCATAATTTATCTATATTTTGGTGTTCTCTCATGTTATTCTGTTGTATATGTTTTGATTTATACAAGTAATATCCTTATATAATAGGTATTATGCCAAGCATTCATGTTGCGCGTATAGATATGTAGAATATGTGATCACAACTAGATATCAAGTGAACATGGATGTGTGTATGATAAAGGTAATGACATATAAGATATCTATCTAGCATGTGTAATAAAGTGAACATGTACAAGTAAATTTAAGCAAGAGTAAATGCAACCAAGATATGTAGTATGTCGTGGATGAGATGGAATGAAATGTAGTATGAATGATAGGATCAATGTGCCCCGAGAAGATGTGTATGTATATAATGAGATTCATTTATTTATGCCCCCTCAACAGTCAAAAATGAACTGTAAATGAGAGTGTGTCATCGGGAAATGGTTTGAGCAATGTGTTGTATGTAGAAAGGGTTTGATGAATAGAGCGTAGTATGTTGATGTAAAATTATGATGTATGTATGATATTGAATGTGACATGAGTATGAGTGTTATAGAATGAGGTGATAGAATGTGTGATGATTTAGCCTAAAGCGTATATCACTAGATGGGTGAGTAAAATGCTAGTACACGTGATGATGTAGCACAAGGCATATATCATGAAATAGATGAACGTGATGATCATAAAAACATGATGATGCAACACAAAGTGTATATCACAAAATGTATGGATGGAATTCTATAAAATGTGATGATTAAAAAAATCGTATATCACGAAATGTATGGATAACATGATAGCAAGCGTGATGATTTAGAATAAAGTGTATATCACGAAATGTATGAATATGATGATAACAAGTGTGATGATTTAGCACAAAGCGTATATCACGAAATGTATGAATAGGATGATAGAAAGATTGACAATTTAACACAAAGTGTATATCATGAAATATATGAATAAGGTGATGGCTAAAAATGTCACATAGTGTGATAAAGGGATTGATTGATTGGTTGTGAAGATCAAAATGTAGAATGATGTAAGTATGATGAGGTGAGGTTCAATTTTGATTTGGACCCTCAACAGTTGAGTATGAACCATTGGACTAGAGTGCTTCATTGGGTAATGAGTGCAACACGTAGAAGTATATGAGTAAAATGTGTAAGATGTGTAGTGGATGTAGTAGTGGGGAAATATCATAGGGTGTGTGATGTCTAAAGTGTGTAATGTGTAATGTGGAATGTGAAGTGTTATTGTGTATATTATAACAATGTATGATAATGTAATGTGTACAATGTGTACAATCTATAGGTGTATAAAGCACAAAGTGTAAATAATGCACAATATATGTAATTTTGTATATGTATAAAAGTATATGATGTATGAAGATGTGAGTTTTTAGTGTCTACCATGCAAAGTGTGTGAGGATCATGTATATATGATGCTCTCAACAATCAAGTGTGAACCAAAGAACAAGAGTGCATCATAGGGAAATGATGGTACATGTGTGTATCAACATGTATGAGATGTATGAAAGATACGAGATGTGATGTGGTGAGATAAGACACTTGTTTATGTTTCAGGGGAATAAATATGATGCCCCCAAGTATGTGGTGATGAGCGTGTTTAGGTAATGTCATCTAAGAGGTTTTCATTTTCATGATCAAAACCAAATGGTAAAGCATCCAAAAATGGATAAGAAATAGTGTCGGGTTGATCATAAAAGGAGACATTGAGACGTAGGTTGTACATGCCCATAGATTAGTCCTCATCAGTGAAGGGTGGTAATGGAAATTTGTGTGCATACCAACGAGTGAGATTCTGTGTATAGCCAAGAAAGGAAATATTGCAAATGAACACATGGCCAAAGGGCATATGAAATGATATATCAGTATGATCAAGGTCTAATGTGACTCCAATGTAATCAAGCCAAGATTATCCTAACGTAAGTGGAGAAGAGTGAGGGATTACCCAAGAAAGACTGTGAGATAAAAGACACATGAGACCATAGGAAACAATGATAGTGATAAAGTGATGTTATAGATGAGGATCATGAGGTGAAGGATAGAGATTTTTCAAAATCAAAGCCTATCGATTCAAGCCCTCATGCATACATATAGTGTCATCACAAGTAGGATTGAGTGGAATATTCTCTCAATAGGAACCATTCATGAAAAATGTGCATATAAATGGAGGGCGTGCTAATGAAGATTTCTCACATGAAGGTGCAGGGATGGAATGACGTCTATGGACTGTATAGGCCCCGATAAAGAATCATAGAAGTCGTAGTAGCAAGCGAGAGGGGATGACATAGAAAATACAATATCTATCATAAAAATGAAACCTTCAAGCGGTGGTAAATGAACTAGAGTATCCATGGGTTGTGGTTCATTAGTAGTATCAGTTCTTGGAGTAGGAAGTGTAGTATTTGGATCATGGTCACAATATTTGTATGGATGACAGTCACAAAAAATAGTATACTCAATACCCTCATGTAGGAATTTTATAAAATGATGTATAATAGAGGGAACCACTTTTATGGCATGAATCCATGGCCCAATAAGAAAACAATTGTATGAAAGAGGAAATTTGATGAAAAAGAAAACTATGTTAAGTGTTTTTGGTCCAATTGTAATAGGTAGAATAATATGACCTAAGAATGGACCAACAGATCCATCATATGTATGAAGAGAAAGAAACGATGGACTAAAATTAGCAGTCAAAATACCAATATTTTCAAGGAATGACATAGGACAAATATTTAGTTCATATCCATTATCAAGTAAAGTGTGCTTGACACCCACATTATAAATGTGAATCATGATGTGCAATGTTGGGTCATTTTCAAAAATAGTAAGATCAACATGAAGATTAGAAGGAAAGAAATATGATGAGAGAAGGCATATAAAAATGTTTGATAGATTGAATCTGGATGCATATTGGTAGGAATATGAGTGGTAGCCAAGAGATTTCAGAATCTTTCTCTTAATTCGTAACCGATAAGCAATAAGTCATTAATTTAGATACTCATGATGATAAGACCCTGAAAGATTATCAATAAAGATCCTAGAAGCGTGTATATCGAGTGTGGGTTCACGAAAATGATTAAAGTAAATTTAAAATAAGATCTTAATCTGAATGCAAGATTGCAAAGTAAAATGAAAATATAATGAAATATAAAATTATACCCAAGAAACTAAGCAATAAATAATGAAACCCTAATTTTCAAAGAGAGGGTAAGAAGCCTTAGTTGATTCATAGTGAATTCAAGATTGGATCGGAGGTTCGACCGGTTGAACAAAGAGGAAGAAACATCTCATAAATTCCATGGAAAATGTAGATCTAGGGGAGCACGATTGACTGGGCATCCGGAGAGGAACAGGGGCACCTGTGGGTGCCCTAGACTGCTTCAGGCGCTGGGTCTATAAAAATGCTTAGAAAACCTCCTTTGAGGTGTCACAAGGTGTTCACCTATAGTTTCCTTTGGTCACTCTGAGGTCGTACCAAGATCACCGAGGTCGCTAGAAATATACAATAAATAATGAACCTACAAAACCCTCAAATAGACATTAAATCCTAAAAAAGAAAGATGCAAAATGAGGGGTTAGATTGTCCTAATGGTGTCGTTATTCCCTTCATTTAATCAACTTCTTGTTGATGTCATATCAAACCAGGGGTGTGTCTAAAGCTATATGTAACAAGAGTACTTTAACTGATCTAGTAGTTGACTGTAGTTGTTTTTGTATTTTTTGGGGGATCTCTTCAATGTCTTAAGGACTTCTTGGTAAAACCTTATTTAAATCAAACTATGAAAACTTGTTGAAAGTAAACACATTGAAAGCTTTGCTAAAAGGAAACACACTGTGCAAAATGGAAACACACTTGTTGTTGGAAAATAAACACACTTGCTTCTGAAAGTAAACACAATTGCTTTTGGAAATAAACACACTCAATTTGGAATGCTTGAAAATGATTTCAAGAAATATAAGAATCTATCCAAACACATGTAGGAACAAGTACATAACAGAGTTTAATTGAAAGAATTAAAACAATATAGAATTAACAGATCTAAGCTATTTGCTGAAGAAATATAAATACCAAATAAATGAATATCCTGGTCCTTGGGGGAGTGGGCCCTTACTCCTCCTCAAATCAGGATTTAACAACTTAGAATTATCTCAAATAAGAATGGCTATTTTATTGATAAAACATTTGGTATTACAAACGTACTGGATTTGAGTACTTAGTCTATTTCTCTTCTCTATTCTATATCTATCTCATATCATATTCTATTTCTTCTATTATCTCTATCTACTGCAGGTCTAATTTTATATAAATTTTACAATCATATCTATCTCAATGATTCTGATGAAATCGAATCATGCCTGAATAGATGCTAAGTCGATTGCGGTCGATCGAGATAGTTGTGGGATAACTCTTCCTAGATCTCGCATTCGAAATCTTCTTGTCCTTCCCGATTGAAAGGGTCGTAGATGAAAAATCTTCGAATGTGGATTAAAGTAGATAACTTCCTATCGGTTCCAGAACTTTGGAGAAGTTTTAGAACCATAGGAATTTGTTAAGCATCAAAACCGTGAGAGTTCCGGAGCTATCCCCAAGAGTTTGTAACTATCCCCAGGAGTTCGGAACTAAGTCCAAAAATTCCGAACTAAATACTGGAGTTTGGAACTAAGTCCGAAAGTTCCGAACTAAATGATGACTATGTGATGGAGTTCTAGAACTAGCTTGGAAGTTCCGGAACTAAGTTGTGTGGGAACAGATGTTGCTGAAAACATACTGAATGCTTCCTACTTCATTTCCTCGACTGATTAGACCTACTTTATTACAAAACTGAATTCAAACACACACTTGTCAGGAATTCTAGAGCTTTTTAACATTAGAATCACAATCAATCAAAAGACAGACAATTACATCCTAACTCATATCAGATCAACTAAAAGTCACACAATGCAATCAAACTTAATCAAAAGGAGAGTAAGATGAGATCATATATTATACATTAATCGGACATATTTTGGCCTCATCATTTCCCCCAAACTTACTTGTTTGTAAGTCCCTTTACAAACTTCATTCTTCAAAAGTGGGGTTATAAGTTCTACATTCCATTTGATTACTCAGATCAAATGGCTGAAACTGGATTTTCCAATGTTTAAACTTGGATGTACTGTACCTCTCCTTCTTCTATTTTCCTCTCCCACTATTCAAATTTAGTAGGGTCTTGAGGTTCTCTATTTTAACAAGGAGACATGGGGGTGAGAACTAGAGGGGGCCTTGTTTGCATTGCCATCCATATTTCCCGTAGGTTTCATCGACTTGGGAATTATTGTGCATAATGCTTTTGCCCTTTCTAGACTCCAGATCAGATTTGTAGGGGAAATTACTTCCCTTCTTCTCAAGGAAATAGTAAGGAGTTCCCACCTCTTTGAGCATCCTTCATAAATATCTTCAAAATTTTCCTCCTCATAGGAGGTGAAGGCATCAATACTCTTTTGTAGAATGGCAAGATAGTGTGTCTTGAATCTCTCATCAAAGGCATGAGTTCTAAAATGTGAGAGGAAGGCAGAGGGTTTACCATAATGAGCTCTCATATAGAGACTTGTTGAGCTAGATTTTAATAGAAATTCAGATTCCCTTTCCTTCCATGCAATTTGGTTTTACAAAACAAAGAAAAATGCATTGAGATGGCTCTCCCCTACATACAAGTTGATCATAAATCCTGTGTTTTTCTCTAGCATAAAATTGCAAAGATAAAATTCACACAAAATATTTTTTTGCTCAGGATTAGATAGAGAGTAAGATGTCATGAATTCAGATTCATCTTGTAGTTCATGTGGAAGCCCACATGCAATCCTGGACAGATGCTAGTGAATGAACTACTCTTCTAAAAACACACTATATGCAGGAGAAGGCCTCCTGCAGGTAAGCAATTTCTCACTCATAATACAGACCATATGAATTTTTACAAGGCATTTATATTTATTTCCTTCCTCTTATAAAATTTTTCTTCCCATTCTTTTCTTGCCATCATTTCTTCTTCCATCTTGGTCTTTAATTTTTCATTTGATGTTTTGGTTTCTCTCGAATTCCTTGCAAGTTTCGTTCCATAATTGTTTAAGTGGCAAATAGGTTAACTCGGTGCAGTGCAAAGACTGTGGATATAACACTCTATTTTCGGAAGTTTGAAATTCTTCCTCTTTTTCTATCAACTATTTCTTGGTTCAGCGATAATTCCTCAATCCTCGGTCAGCAAGCTAGGTTGTCATATCTCTAATGAGCACTTCCTTTGTTCCAATTTGAGCTTGAGGAAATCCAATTCCTCATCTTTTTCTCTGATAATGAGCTCTACTCTAGACAAGAATAGAGCCTGTTTAACTTGTTGTCTTTCTTCTTCCTCTGAAATTATTTGAGGAGTTGGGCATTCTTCCTCTATCAAAGGAAATTTTCCTTTTCTTCTCCAGGATGCCAACTCTTCTTCTTCATGTGGCAATGCTGATGGTTCACCAATTCCTGAAAATATTTCTCTTCAAATCTCTCCTCTCCTCTATCCATTTCAGCTTGACTTGGCTCAAGAGGAGTCATGGCCATGCTGCCCAAAATATCAGCAGCTTCCTCTTCCATCCTTTCCTGCTCACTCCTTCCCTCTGGGGTTTCCTTTGACCTCTTTTGAATTTTTCTTTTCTGGGGAAGTTCATCATGCCCAACAGTGGTTTTCCTTCTAGAGCTTCTTCTCACTATTCTTTCTTACTCTTGCATGGGAGAGCTATCACCATTAGATACAGATATTGGCTCCCCTGAAGTTGTTGCAAAAGAAGAAATTTCCCTCACAGGTATAGAAGGATCTGTTGTTTTGATTTTTCTCACCAACCTTCTTCTTTTTGGTATTTTTTCTCTTTCCATTACCCTTTGTTCTTCTTCGGGGTATCAATTTCCATATTAGTTGAAGGAGAGAATGGGGATGGAATTGTCCTTCTAAAATATTGGGATTTTCTTGAACTTGCCAAGAAACTTGTCCCAAATTTCTTCCCCATTCTTCTTTGAGTAAAATGGTGTTGGCATATTAAATGAATTAGACCATGATGCCTAATTGTCCCAACACCTTAGGAATACCTCCGAGACATGGTTTGGATAGAATAAAAAAGAAACCCTAGAAGATTGTTATCCCATTTTAATGATCCTAGCTAAAATTAAGATAACCATAGAATTTTTTAGAAAAAATCTCCGAAATTCCCTTTTGAGGAGATTTTCGGGTTTTCGGTTTCAACAACATGATCACATATTTTATATGTGCCTCATGCAAATTGTTTCCCGAAACCCAAAACCCGATACAAGCCAGTTCATCAAGTTTTCGAGACCTTGAAGCATCAGAGCATGCCTTACCAAAAACATGCTTCATGTCACATGACTTCCGAAACCTGAAACCCGATATGTTCCTTTGTGTCGGGTTTTCAGAACCTTCGAACATCTAAACATGTCATGCTTCATGTCACATGTTTCCAAACCAAAACCCAAATTGGTAGGAAATCCTTTGTGTCGGGTTTCGGACACTCCAAGCATGATGACTTGGCATTAATGTTGAGTTATCAGGTAGTTGGCACACACATCAAGTGAGGTGTAATAAATGTGGGGTTTTTATAAATAGCTGGATTTACACGTCATTTTTACTAGTTGTGCTTTTTGCTGCGTGGATTTTCTCGTGCATGCTCTTCCAACCTCCAAACCCAATTTGATTTTGTGCTCATTTGCTTGATCCATTTTCAATTATTTTTCGACATCGTTGAAGGTATTTTCTCTGCCCTTTGCTTGTGAGGTCTATTGGATTTGTTTTTGTGATGATCTTTTTGACATTCTCCTCCCTTTCCTACTTTTCCTTTTAGGTTTAGGGTTTTTATTGTTTTCTTCATTGTTAGGTTTCATTCCAATAGAATTGTTGCTTAGAATTCACCCTTTGGGTGTTTTCCTATTTTTATACCTTGGAATATACCATTTTTTGTTCAAAGCAAAAGAGAAGAATACAAAAATCCTAACTATTGAAATGGTGGAAAGTTTGCATGTCTTGACATCTGAAAAACCCGATCCCTGTATTTCGGGTTTTGCAGGGTGTTTTACAATCTCTGATTTCCGTAGTATTTTAGGTTGTCCTAAGTGTCGGGCATCCAACATCTTCCGACATCTGGTTTCTAGTGCTTCAAGTTTTGCGAGGTGCTCAACACCTTCCGGTTCCCGCAGTGTGTCGGGCCTTGCCGAATGCTCAATACCTTCCGGTTCCCGTAGAGTGTCGGGTTTCACCGAGTGTCCAACACTTAATATTTTCCAACACACTCAGCTGATTGTCGGGACTTTCAAAGTGTCTGACAAGGTCTAATCTCTGACACACTCTACAGTGCATCGGGTCTGTGGGGTTGCTTAGCAAGTTCTCAAACCCGAATATCCAAACCAGAAGTGATCAGTGCACTCCTCCTCCGAAACTCCTCATGTCGGATCCTGGACCATCACAAGATAAGTTAGATAAGTCAAGGAAGATGAAGTACAAATTCAAGAAGGTGGAGTCTCCTTCCTACATTGATTGCAATTATGACATCCGGGATACAAAACTTGGAAATATAGACATGGAAGATTTTTGGAATAGAATCTTGAGGATTCTTCCCAAACCCCCGGATGAGATCAATAGCCTGGTGCAAAGTGGCCTCCCTCTTGCAAAAGATTCCCCATGTGTCCGCTAGTGTCTTGAGTTCTTCTTGGCATGTGCTTCCCATTATGACTCGAACTCTCGCTCAGTGAAAAATCAAGCAGGAGAAGTCAAAGTGAAGTTGGATGGGGGTTATTTTGATGACCTCTTAAAATTACCCAACTTTCAGGAATATGTTGACGTAGATCTTAAGTCAAAGCATAGAAATCCGGGACAAGGATCAAGATGACTGCATCAGGCATGTGAATAGGAAATTCTTGATCAAGGCCAAGCCGACCATCTCAAGGTTCCCCAAATTTGTCCCTAAGAGTGATTTCATCCTTGAGATCAACGACATCATCACCTTGCTAAGTCGAGTATTTGGACTCCCTGAGTCAAGGGACTTCCAAGGATGGATGTATCAATTCATGGTGATTATGAAGAAGAACAAAAGGGATTGATTGGGGTAGTCTTATCAGTGACGAGATAGACTCCCAGATGAAAATAGTCTTGTCTAGGAAAGTTTTATATGTCCTCATATGTCACCTATGTAGTAGCTGGTATGAGGAATTATCCCGGATTGGACACAAAGGGGAACAAGGCAACTGAACACATTTATCGATATTTTCCTCAGCTAACAAGGAAGGGTCCGAGGACCAATTTAGAAGAGTAAATGATGCTTTCTTTTACGAGAACATCTGCAGGATGAACCCCAAACTAAGGAAAACAAGAGTCTCTGATGAGGCATGGGCTGAAGTTTCAAAATGGGGTTGTGTCTTCTTGTAATTTAAGAAGTTCACATACCTTGAGTGGTCATGTACCAGGTGATCCTTTCCGATTACCCAAGATACCCAGGAGACAAGCTGATCCTGATGAAGTTAGTCAGGAAATTTTTGGATTTCCACAAGTTCCAACAGAGTAAGCACAAGGCCGTCGTATCCTTCCCAATTTCTATTGGAAGGTATACCTACTCAATGGTGGTAAAAGCCAAGAACGTAGTGCACGAGCTTCAGGAGAAGTTAAAGAAGCACATGAAGCACAAGGATGGGTTGAATTTTAAGGAGTTCTTAAGTCATATGGAACCCTGTACCTATATGTGCCTAGCATAGAAGACATTTGGGTTGATCTTCGTGATGAAGTTGCTATCCGTAGAAAGGATCATAGCAGGTTAACACTTGAAGAGATTCAGACACTTGAGCTCACTAACATCCCAGAGGGTGCTAACGACAATGAAAGCATTCTGGATGCTTCATACGATGGACTGAATGAGGATCAATATGTTTTTCCCATCTATTGATTGGTCTATTGGTGAAAAATCCTCTATTATGGATAGATCAGCTCCGATTCTTGCACGCACTAAGGCATGGCTCATTTCTTGGGGAATGAGTTACAAAGAAGAGAGTTTTTAGAGTTGGTTGCTTTGGAAGCGGGGCCCTCCAGAAAGGAAAAGGACAAGAGCTCTTCTAAGAGGCCTATAAAGGTCAAATTTTTCAAGAAGGGAGGAGAACAAGAAACCCCTTCATCTGCCACTCTAACTGAAATGGTGAACATACCAAATTCACCAACCCCACCAGAAATAGGGGAAATCTCTTTGGAGGTAGAGGTGAGTCAACCTCTAATTTCACCTTTTGTTGATTGCCCAACAGAAGTAAGTTTGTCTCTCACTTCTCAGGATTTGGCTTTAGGATCTGCACCTCCTCCTTTGTAACCACTTCCACCTCCTCTTTCTCCATCTTCTTCATCAGCCATGGCCAACATCTTCTCTAGTCTCTCACCTCTCTCTGCTGGAACCAAAGTAACTATAGATATGCCTCCTCCTTCTGCACCTCTTTTCACTGAATCCATTACCACACTTGTGGTTGTTCCCACTCCACCAGTGAGTCTTCCTCCACCTACAAGTGTGACCCTAACTCCTGCAATAGTAGAAACTTCTTCTAGCACACCTCAATGGTTGCTTGATTAGACTCGAGGAAGAGGAAGGTGGTAGTTCCCCTACCAGCCTTTGATTTCAGTTCACTCAAGGCTTCTACTACTAAATCAGCCAAGAAACCCAAAATAGTTTCAAGGGTTTTAGTGGATGCTACGGGCACAAATTTGTAGAGATCGCCACTCCCGCAACTGACAAGACCAGAGAGGACATAATGTCCTCTGACTATCAGATAACCAAGTCGATCTAGGGAAGGTGATGATAGAAGGAGCACAACAAGATGCATGGGATGCTATGAACGTGTTGTGTCAAAAATTAAAAGAAACAAAGGAAAGTAGGGATGAGCTTAAAGAGAAAGTGGAGCAATTGACCAAGTGTTACTCAAGCTCTCAAATCCTCTTGAGTCAACACCATCATCCTCTACTCCTATCGGGTTTGATTTCTCATCGGTACCCATGATTGAGAAGATTAATGAAAAGGGGAGAGCGGTCGATGAATGGACCCAAAGGCTGCTCCTACAAGGAAAAGAAGTCATCAAAGATACTATGGAAGTCTATCAATCTTTGGAAGATATAAAGAAAGATGGAGAGAAAATGGACGATGAGTTTTTAAAGAAATCGGGAACCTAGAGTTGACTTTCGAAGCTCTCCAAACGCTGAAACAAATTCCATCCCATATCTTGGTTGAGGAGGGCATCATTCCACATGGGGATAAACATTTTCAGCTGACTAAAGCCATCAGATTTAGAATAAATATTCTCAATGAAGCTTGTGGCAAATTGAGAGAATCAAGAGATCAATTGGTTGATGGCAAGAATGACTTAGAAGAAGAGTTGGTTAAAATATGTGAAAGTGTTGAGTGAAGGCTCGGGTATCTTACATGTTGATGATCTTTACAAACAGATCCAAGAATTAATTCAGCATGAACCAACTTATGGGTTTGGCATGGAAATCATTGACAAGGTTTGTGAAAATCAAACATTCTTTGGAGACCCTGAGGAAACTCAACAAGAGATTGAAAAAGCTTCCTGGTAATGCTAGTGATACTCAAGAAACATGTGAAGTTCTGAGTGATCATTCCACCACACCTGATGAGAATGAGATGCAGGGTATAATCTGAAAATTCCAAGAGTTTCAAGACAAGAAGGCTTTGTTGGAGGAAGATAAAGATGATGATATAGAATAAGCACAATGCGACATGTCATTTCAATCTTGAAATTGACATGTCTTTTTCATTTCTATTTTGTCATATAGGAAGCAAATTTTGACTTGGTCTCCTGCGTGAGAGTCAAGCAAAATAGGACTCTCTTTTAAAAAGACTATTTTCTAGGATTTATCCTATTTTCTCTCAACGCCTTTTATTATAAATAAGGGATGCTTATGCATTCCAACGGGTTGAGATTTTTGGAATATTGAGAACTATTATGAAGGAAAAAAACTTTGTGTTTTCTTTTAATCATTTGAGGAATAGAAATCAATGTTGTTTTTACAAACTTTATGTTGTGAGATTCATCTCTCTTAAGATATTGTTCTTATGTTCGGGATCTTAAGCTATTCTTTGTTTAACATTCTCAATCATTTTTGCTCGAAATAAAATGTGTTCCCATCATTTCATTTCCATTGTGTATTCTTTTCCAATCGATTCCATTTCGAACAACAACATCTTTACCTATCATGGATATGGATTTTGGGATTTTATCCCAACCCCAATGGTTAGATTAATGTGAATACTATACATATTATTTTTGTTGTGTTTTAGATTAGTAATAAACAGGTAGCCTCACTTGTCTTTGAGGAGGGATTTAATCCCATGTATTGTGGTTGAACCTCATATTTTGGCATGAAAAAATATCCAACCAATAAATATTTATTATGTACTCGGGTTTGGTGGCTCCATACTTCAAATATATGAGCATTTTTAAGACTTATTTTCCCACAAACACAAACCTGGTCACAAAGTTAAATATTTTACTATCCAAAATGCTACCCTATCAAAGGGTTTGGGAAAATTGGCCCTTCCTTTATGATTTTCTTTGTATTATAGATGTACGGGGTTGGGTTTCTCCTTCTTACAAGTAATACTTCAACTAGTTCTTTCATAGTCCCCTTGGCAGTTGTGGAACATGCACAATTGGCACCTGCACACATTACTTACAAAGATTTACGAGAAAAAGGAATAAATATATTTCTCACCTTTGTTCTAGATTGTTCTAGGTTTATGATGAATTCTCTTACCAATTCATCATTATGCCTTGAAAATTTATTCAAGAACTCTAGCCATCCTGCATGCTCAAAGATGGATGCCACTTCTTCGTCTGCGAGCAGTTGGGAATCATCCTCTAGTTCTGATTTCTTCTTAATCCCCATATCAACTTGAGTTCTGTCTCTTTTGATTTTGTGTGAATTGGTTGTAGGCCCTTTTTCTTAGCTATGGAACTGACGAATTTGGTTACAGAACCTTTGTTCTTAGCTATGGAACCTCTATTCTTAATCGGAACTTCTGAATTCTTTGTTCTTTGTTGGAACACAAACTTAATTCGATGCTCCTTCCTCAAAATATCTCTACAACTTATTTCACTTGATTTTTGCAATAATAATTACTAATGATAACCATGCCGCCACTTATTCCATCCAAATCAACTTCATGATTACACACTTGTAATCATAATGTATAAATAGATGACTCATCATACCTACTTTTAAATTAAGTCACATCACACATGAAAACATTTAATCAACCCTAAATGAGTTAAAAGACATAATTACCATCCTTGATGATGTAATCCTTTTGTTATGATGACTCGCCATGCCTACAAGTGGAACAAAACATGATTAGATACGACAACTAGAATTCAAAAGAATTCATTGATTTGAACTAGCAAAAAAGAGGTCAACCACCATTTGTTGGTTTTCATCTTCTTCCCTTTATTCTGGATCTATCATCTGGTTATTTGATCATTTTGGAACAACTGGGTTCTTCCATATGATCAAATTCTTTGTCTGCTTCAATCTTCCTCAATAATTCATCCTTAGTGGGAGGCTTCCTATAGAGTTTTAGCTTATGTCCATTGACCAAGAGTGTTATATTGCTACCATCAATTGGAATTAAATGAATAGAACCATTTTCAAATATCTACTCAATCTAATAGGGTCCTAACCATCTGGTTCTCAATTTGGCCTTGAATTGCTGGTACTTAGAATCGAATAGCAATGCCTAGTCTCCTACTTTGAATTGCCTTTTATTGATATTTGTGTCATGCCATTGTTTCCTTTGCTCTTGAATTATCTCTATTTGCTGAAGTGCTTCCAACCTTAATTCATCCAACTCATTGAGTTGAAGGATTCTTTCTTTCTGAGATGCATTAACTCAATTCCCACCTTCACTGTTATCATCAATGTCTCGAAGTTCAAACTCTATAAGCAACAAAGAATTTTTCCCATAGACTAATTCATATGGTGAAAACCCTGTTGTAGTTTTCCAAGTTGTGTTATAGGCCCAGACAGCTTCAAGTAGTCGCTTTACCCAATATTTTCTCCCAGCTTCAACTCTTTTGGTAAGGATGTTCTCCATTCTCTCTATTTGTTACTTCATCTTGTCCATTTGATCTGTGGGTGGTAAGGAGATGACTTCTATGATTGATTTGGTAATAACTTGTGAAATATTGGATTATATTAGACATGAATTGTGGTCCCCGATCCAAACTATGCTCCTTGGTGCTCTAAAATTTATCATAATTTTGTTCCACGTAAAATCAGCAATTTGCTTCTTCAAAGTGGCATTTGTCAAAGCCCGCACTTCTACCCATTTTTTCACATAGTCAAGACACACAAGAATATATTCCTTCCCTTGTGAAGGAGGATTAAAGAGACCAAAAAAATCTAATCCCCATCTCTCAAATGGTTCAACCACAACTTGAGTCCGAAAAGGCATTTCATTGGTTAAAGTTGGTTATCCCATCCTTTGACAAGGATCACACCTCTAGATATATATTTTCACATCTTTGTACAGAGATGGACAATAATAACCAGTGTCAATTATCTTATGAGTTGTTTTTTTCAGTGAATAGTGTCCTCCACTTGGTTCATCATGACATGCTCTAAGGATGTCAAATATTTCATCCTCTCTTACACACCTACGCAAGACAAAATCAGGACCACACTTAAATAGCATTCCATTTAATAATTTGAATTTTGCACTGGTTTTAATTAAATTCTTTATTTGTTTCTTAGTGAAAGAAGGAGGGAACTTCCATGTTGCAAGATAATTGGCCATATCAGCAAACCATGGTGTACTTGCTGAGATTGCAAATAGTTGTTCATCTGAAAATTTATCCTTGACTAGATCTTGCTCCCCTATGGTGGTTAGTCTTGACAAAAAATCAGCTACCACGTTAGATTTACCTAGATTTTTCACAATGGTAATATCATATTCTTGCAAAAACAATAACCATCTAATTATTCTTCAACCAACCACTAGTTTTTTCATTAAATACTTAATTGTTGAATGATCTGTGTGTACAAATATATTATACCTGTAATGTAATGTATGAATTTATTGATTGCATAAATCACAACAAGAAATTCCTTTTCAGTGGTGGTGTAATTCTTTTCAGTGGGAGTAAGATTCTTGCTAAGATAATAAATGGCATACATCTTTCCTTCCTCATCTTTCTATCCTAATATTGTACCAATGGAATCATTTGAGGCATCTATTTGGATATGAAATGGATTTTCACAATTAGGTCCTCTCAATATTGGGGCACTGATTAATTTGTCTTTAATTTCTTCAAAAGCATGCTGACACTTTTCATCCCAAAGAAAATCACAGTCCTTGGTTAGAAAATTAAACATGGGGGCAGCAATTTTACTGAAATATTTTATAAAGCACCTATAGTACCCAACATGCCCTAGAAATGATTTGTTATCTTTGGAGGTTTGAGGAATAGATAAATCTAAGATGATCCTAATTTTTTTTTAATCTACTTGAATTCCTTTTTTTGAAATATGGTGTCCTAATACAATCCCCTCATCCACCATCATCAAACACTTTTCATCACTAAGAGATAGGTTGTGTTGTTCACATCTTGTTAACACTCTGTCCATATTTCTCAAAGCATCTTCAAATGTATCTCCATGTATAGTGAAGTCATCCATATATACCTCAACATAATCATTTGTTAGATCACCAAAGATTGCAAGTACAACCCTCTAGAAGGTTGCAGGAGCATTGCTTAAACCAAATGATAACACCCTATAGGTAAAGGTTCCCTATGGACATGTAAATGTAGTTTTTCTGATCTTCAATAGTAAATCTGATCTAATTGTACCCACTAAAGCCATCCAAGAAAGAAAAGTATTGTTTACCTGAAAGGTTATCTAGGACTTGATCTATGAATGGTAAGGGAAATAATCTCTCATTGTGGCTTTGTTCAGTTCCCTATAGTCAACACATATTCTCCATTTTCCATTCTTTTTGGGAATAATTACAAGAGGAGATACCCACTGGCTATCTGAGATAGGGTAGATGAAACCTACTTGTAATAGTTTTTCAATTTCTTGTTTGACTATATCCCTTAAAGTTGGGTTAATCCTTCTTTGAGGCTGCCTAACTGGTTTAATGTTTTCAGTATAGATGTGATGAGTGCAGATACTTGGATGAATCCCCTTCATGTCTTTGTAATCCAAAGCAAAAGCTTTAGTATGATTTTTAGAACATCAATTAATTTAGCTTCTTCATCCTCCTTCAACCAGCTTGTTAATTTTTAAAATTTTACTCGATTGAATTTCAACATTCTCGAGTTCAAATATGTGATGAACTGGATTTGTGGGAAGGGTTTCATTAAAGTATTTAATGGACATGCATATGGTAATAACATATGGTATGTAGAAACATCTCCAAAAGTTCCTTGAGAGAGTAATCTGGAAAAGGACAAGAATGAGAATTATGATACTTATCTCTTTGCAGGCCAAATTCTTCATCACTGCTACTTTCCATAAATTCTTCACCACTTCCTGATGTACTTGAAACTGAAGCTAATGATTCATCCTCTCCCCACGAGAATTCTCATTCCTCCGGAGTGAAATCATTTTCAATTAAAGAGAATTGTTGTTGTCATGGTTCCGGAACTAAATGTGATGGTTCTGGAACTATAGCCGCAGATTTTGGAACTAAGTTTGTGGGTTCAAACTAAGTTCGCAAGTTCCAGAACTATTTTGATTGCTTCAAGGACAGCAGGTTCTCATCCAATGGTGGATTAATCATCTCTTCTACTTCTCTTACATGATCCTGCAATGTGATCATAGCCAAAGAAGACAAATTTTTCTTATCAATTTCAGGAGAATCAACCCACAATTGTTCATGATTGTCAGAAAAAGGTCGTGCAGAGGATATAAGGAAATTTGTTTAGAGTTCTTACCATTTGAGATTGTCATATCACCTGACCTACAATCTATTAAAGTAGCAACCGTATCTAACCATGGTCTAACCAAAATAATGGGATAACCTAATGTTTTACCTTTTGGTCTGCAGTATAAGGAAGTCAACTAGATATTCCCATGACTCCACCATAACCGCCACGTCTTCAATAATTCCCGCTAGTTTTGCTACATATTAGTCTATCATCTACAATATGGTATTAGTAGGTTGTATACCCATTAATGGTAATGTTTTCATAGTATCCACTATCATTACATTGATAGTAGCTCCCAAATCTACCAAAACATTATGTACATATGACTTCCAGGATCTCCGTATTTAGGAAGTAAAAGTTTTCCGCTAATAAATCAGCAAGTTTCCCAACTACTTTGATAGTCTTGGGGTCTGTTTCTTCCTTCCAGGATTTTTCATACATAACATTTTGATTAATTTGTTCAATTCGGAATGTTTTTAATGGCTTGTAATAGTGGTATTTCAATATTCAATTTCCTTAGTTCTGTACTCAACTTAGACTCCTTGATTTCTATAGCTTCTTTGAATCTCTATGGAAATGGAGTCTCGATAATGTTGCTATCCGGCTCCTTTTCTTTTCTTTCTATATCCTCTTTTGGAACAACTATACTAGGATTTCATTTTCTTTATCATTTTAGTGATTATAAGGGGTGGAGTATTAATGATTTTCCCGCATCTAGTTTGAATATCTTTATAATCCATAACATGTAAATCAACTAATTTTTTAAGTTCTGTTTCATAAACAAGAGTAGTTGTTTTTGTTTCTAGGGTTTTGTTATGGATGTGCTGGAATTTACGTTTGGACTACATTCTCGGTTTGTGAATTTTTGTAGGAGATCCCATGATGGCATGTTGATTCGATTTGGATATGTTCTTCCTTGAGAATAATTACTAGGGTTTCATCTAGTTTGTGACCAAACATAAGGATTTCCTTGACCAACCCATGGTTGTTGATGTCCCTAAGCATACCATGCTTGATTTTCCCAATCTTGAGGGCTCCAAGTTGGTTGATGTACCCAAGAAGGTTGTCCCCAATTTTGTGGTACTTCCTAAGTATCCCATGGCATCGTCCAGGGATTAGGAGCTGATCTTGGCATAAACTACCCTTGGTTAGGTTGTCTCTGAACAAAATTCAATTCTTTTGTTATAGACGAGGCACTGGTTTGTTTAAGATAATTCTTAATAACGGGAAGTAAAGAACAAACATCAGTATCATGTTATTTAGATTCACAGATAAGACACATTTTTGTTTTATCCAAAGGACAGTTTCTTAGTGCATGCTTCTTCCTACATCTAGGACAATACATAGCCAATGGTTCAGTTTTGAAATTTTCTTTAGCTTGTAATCCATCCATAGTAGAGGTTAATTGCACTAAAATGTCTGTTTTGATGTTTGCTAACTCATCCATTAGTTTTTCATATTTGGATTCAGACTTTTCTAATTTTCCTTTTCTAGGTCCACCTCTCATTCTCGTAATAGCTTCTAAAAATCTCCTTAAGTTCTGTCATTTTTAACTAATCAATGTCTCCACCTCCTATCAAGTTGAGGATTCCTTAGATTCATCATCCAAGCCTTTAAGAAAAATGGTTTTACTTAACTCCTCTGAAAGCACAAATCCACATCTTTTGCTAATAAAGAGGAATCTATCTAAATAGTCTTCTATGTTTTCATCATCCTCCTGCTTGATTTTGAATAATTCTTCCTTCCTATTTCTCCCTCTACAATAATCTTGGTATTTATCTAGGAAGGAAGTCTCCATTTGTGCCCAAGTGATAATAGAGTTGGATGGTAATCCCATGAACCACCTCATTGTTACATCCTTCAAAGTGGATGGAAACAACTTGAGTTTTTGATTATCTGTCTTATAATCATAGGTCTGACATAGTACCTTGAACTCAAATAGAAATTGGTTAGGATATTCAGATGACATCCCTCTAAATGTGGGTAAATGTGCAGGTGAGATATTTTTCATTGATGTATCATCATCTCCCAATTGGATTGGATAGGTAAAGGTCCTATCAGGTACTCTCTCAGCTTCTCGTGCCATTTTAAAAATATTTTCTAAATTTTCCTCCCAATCAATGTGATAAGTGGTATGCCTTGGGGAAGGTGAAAAATTAGGAGTAGGAGGTTAACTACTCAATTGAGAATCGAAACTCACCCTAAATGGATCTTGAGTAATAAGCTTTCTCCTAAAAGTTCCACTTCCTTCAGGTGATTGATCTAAGAATTCCAAAAATGGCAATTATGTTTCTTGTCTGACAAGGGATGATGGTGCCTCCAATTCTTGATCAATTTCCTTACTTTGACTAGAGGATGTTATGAATTCTTGTGAAGATGTTTTTGGGAGGAATATACCTGTGAGTCTCTTGGTCTACTCATATATTTTGTGATATAGCAGGGAAGATCCTTTAACTACTAGATGTATGTTTTGTTGCTCTTTCTAACACTTAATTAGAAAGTTCTAACTAGTGTCCCTGCAATGGTGCCAAAAATTATGGGTGTCATTATTCCCTTCATTTAATCAACTTCTTGTTGATGTCATATCAAACTAGGGGTGTGTCTAAAGCTATATGCAACAAGATTACTTTAACTGATCTAGTAGTTGACTGTAGTTATTTTTGTATTTTCTGGGGGATCTCTTCAATGTCTTAAGGAATTCTTGGTAAAACCTTATTTAAATCAAACTATGAAAACTTGCTGAAAGTAAACACACTGAAAGCTTTGTTGAAAGGAAACACACCATGTAGAATGGAAACACACTTGTTGTTGGAAAATAAACACACTTTCTTCTGAAAGTAAACACACTTTCTTTTGGAAATAAACACACTCAATTTGGAATGCTTGAAAACAATTGCAAGAAATATAAGAATCTATCTAAACACTGCAGGAATAAGTACACAACAAAGTTTAATTGAAAGAATTAAAACAATACAGAATTAACAGATCTAAGCTATTTGTTGAAGAAATATAAATACCAAATAAACGAATATCCTGGTCCTTGGGGGAGTGGGCCCTTGCTCCTCCTCGAATTAGGATTTAACAACTCAGAATTCTCTCAAATAAGAATGGCTATTTTATTGATAAAACATTTGGTATTACAAATGTATTGGATCTAAGTACTTAGTCTATTTCTCTTCTCTATTCTATATCTATCTCATATCATATTCTATTTCTTCTATTATCTCTATCTACTGTAGGTCTACTTTTATATACATTTTACAATCACAATTGTCTCAATGATTCTGATGAAATGAATCATGCCCATCATAGATCTTTGAGTCGATTGCAACCGATCGGATAAGCGTGGGATAACTCTCCTAGATATGTGTTCAAAAATCTTCTCGTCCTTCCTGATTGAAAGGATCGTAGATGCAAAATATTTGGATGTGGCTTAAAATAGATAACTCCCTATCGGTTCCGGAAATTTAGAGAAGTTCTAGAACCATAGGAATTTGTTAAGGATCAAAATTGTGAGAGTTCTAGAGCTATCCCTAGGAGTTTCTGGAACTAAGTCCGAAAATTCTGAAACTAAATACTGGAGTTCCATAACTAAGTATGAAAGTTTTGGAATTAAATGATGACTATGTGATGGAGTTCCAAAACTAGCTTGAAAGTTCGGAACTAAGCTGTGTGGGAACAGATGTTGTTGAAAACATATTGAATGCTTCTTGCTTCATTTCCTCGACTGATTAGACCTGCTTTATTACAAAAATGAATTCAAACACACACTTATCAGGAATTCTAGAGCTTTTTAACATTAGAATCACAATTAATCAAAAAATAGACAATTACATCCTAACTCATATCAAATCAACTAAAAGTCACACAATGCAATCAAAATTAATCAAAAGGAGAGTAAGATGAGATCATATATTATACATTAATCAAACATATTCTGGCCTCATCATCTGCCCTCGGTTGTCACAATTGTGAACTTACTATTGAGCACTACACTACATCTCATACCTAATGTAGTTTTGTGTGTGTGCAAAGTTGTGCCGTAGGTTTCTCTTGTGTGTGTGTCACACTTGGATAGTGAGCAAGTAGCTAAATGTAGAATGTAGTAAATGTGTGCATGGAATAGAATGAACTTCCCTCCTATGAAGTGTGATGCAGAAAACTAGCCATTATTTCCCTTGTGATGGAGATATATGGGTGCAATGGAGCTCTTAAATGCCTTGATGGATGAAACCTTACATGGTGATTAATAGTTCTTAGTGTTTGGTCCTTTATTATGATCACATAACTTTATATTTATATGAATTCCCTTGCTTGAATTTCATAACTAATCCCGAAAAGGCTGACTACCAAAAATAAAAGATGCTCAAATGGCTAAAAAGGACCCAAAATGTGTGAGTAAATTACAAAGAGGACTGGGTTTTCCAGAGGGGATGAGGGCACCTGGTGCTAGTGTCCTGGCTGGGCACCCAAGTCCAGAAAGGGTAAAAATGAAGTATCAAAAGAATAAATGGGAAAGTAAAGATGCAAGACCGTAAGTAGGAACATAAAGCAATGAAAGGTGGCTAAAGACATGGGTTAATTATTACTTTTCTTACTTAGGAATCATATGAATAGTAGTATGCAACCATGAATAGATTATTACCCAAAGTGTGTGATTGTATGTCTATATATACATACATATATACAATGTTGTCGAAGGAACAAGGTAAAATATAAATATGTAAACGTGTTATCATAGTCAAGATTAACAAACACACACACACACATATGTCTATACATACATACATAAACATATATATTTATATATGTATGTGTATGCATGTATATGTGTGTGTGTGTGTGTGTGTGTGTGTACACACACACACACACATACACACACACACACACATACATATGTGTGTGTGTGTGTATCTATATATACACACAAATATACATACATATATGCATGTATACACACATATATTTATATGTGTATATATATGTATGTATGTATGTGCATATATATTTATCTATATATATATAGATATACATATATATGTATACATATATGTATGTGTGTGTGTATACATACATACGTACACTTGATGTATGTAATCCACAAATGGTCTTTGGGGGTCTACATTGAATGTGATAATGTAGAAGCCCATTTTAGATTCAAGATGTACAAAATATTAGTCCAAAAAGTTTAGGGTTATAGACAATTTCCATATGCATATGAGGCTATCGTGGAGTTATAATGGGGAATTCACACTCAATAACTAAGGATATAACATTTAGGACCTTACTTGATCTAGGAGTGCCTATAGGAAAAATCAAGAGATATCAAGTTGAATAGTTGTAACAGAGATTTAGGAAAAAGTAAGGGTTGTAATATAAAATAACTATAATGCAAAAAATAAAGAAAAAAATCTATTATCTAGTACAAGATACAAAGAACAATAATAAAAAGGAAAAAAAAACATATTAGGGTCAAAGATACGATGTGGATCCAGATTACAAGAATTTGAAATGCATCCAAAAACACACACACACACACCTACAATTTTGCATAACTTCAAAATATTCAAAATAGGTTTCTTCTCATTCTTGAATCCAAACTAATCTTTTACAACATTACAATCCTCCTTTTATTTTCCATTATCCCTAAAATTATGAAAAACCCTAAAACAAAAAAATACCTACTAGTAAAACACCTCAGATGGGCCCCAAATTTTATATACTAAATATTCCTTCATAAATGAAGGCTTGCACCAAATCTTGGCTTATTCTATAAAGTAGAGAAAAAGATATAAAATTTCACAGAGAAAAAAAAAAAAAAGGTTCAGAGCCAAATTTAGACCACTAGATGAAGGAATTTGGCCCCAAAATTATTCCAAAATGTCACCCAACCTCAATAAAATTTTCATGGAATATTAATAATAAATATCTAACTCCCTGGAAAATTTCAATACGATCCAACAATCGAATCAAAAGTTATGGCCTTCTTGAAGTTATTCTCGTATCAAATACTTACTGTGGGAGACTTATCTACACATTAATAGACTTTTGACTTGTAGTACATTGTGACATATTGTTGTGGGTGAATTATAATAAGGATATGAATAAGACATTAGTATTGAAGTTGGGACTCCAAAGACTGAGGTAGACATTACTAGATCAACTCACATTCTTTAATCTCCAAAGTCTAATGTTCCAAGTTGTGTTCCTCAATGTAATCTCCACCAAGCATAATACATATTAACCATTTAAGTTTCATTAAAAGTGAAATTATATTAGATATTTTATAGGTATTGTTGATAAATGCAGGTGGGAAATTTATATATGAGCTTACCCCCGAACAATCATAACTCAATTTTTGCCAATGTCACCATCTTGGATGATGATGTCAACTACAACATTATTTGCAAGGATTTCATTAGTAGGACCCATGTTGTTGGCTATATGTAACCGAGGAGGAGGAAGGTATGGGAATATGATAAAGAACAACTAAATCTGATAAAAAGGTGATGTGAAGGTGGTAGTGGGAAGTTAACTACCACATCTTGTAATGTTCTACAATCCATCCCAACACTAATCCTAATGTAATATTTAAGACATATACTCAAGGAGACTAATGTACCAATGATTCCTATAAAATAAATCACTAAAAAGAGAAAATAAGTTGTATACAACTTCTATTAATGATTAAGCATCAAGGTTCATAGGAAATCTTGGATCAACAAAAAAATGTAAATACTTGGAGTCTATTTACATTTTATGTTATTGAGTGGTTTTGTTGTGAAGGAAGTACATTGTTTGCAAGACATAAAGTATAGTGTTACATTTATTGAGTGTATAATACTATTTCAAAATGTTTGTGTAATACACAATATTATTGTGTAATGTCATGTTTATTGTGTAGTCCACAAAATCTTGTGACGTCTATGTGCAAACCACACAAGCTGTGAAGTCATCTTATAAGAATTATTGGGATGGAGGATTCGATGAATACTAAGTGAAGCCATATAAGGTTATGGAAGATGCATATTGATACATTTTAATTCGGAATCCATGCAATAATATTTGAATCTATGAAGTATTGAATTAAGATAACTTGAAACCACAAATCTTGGAAATGTTGACTAAGTCTGTAATGGATTCTTTGGGACATAATTCATATTATTTTTATGAGTTAAGGTATGGTTACATGGTATTTTTTTGCTGTAAAAATTAATCCTTATTACCTTTGGGAGATAGTTCATTATGAGGAATTAGTGTGGATTTTTATGAAACCAATAAGTGATGTGAAATTAAGGTTCAAAGAAATATGTGTTTGATAAGAGAATGATTATATGAAATATTGACAATATCACCAATGTCTATATGTGTGTGTGTTATTCATCATTGATTATATGAATAAATATTTTTTAATTGTGTTATTTTACTAGTGGATTTAATTATATGTTTGTTGCATGCATTGTTTTTACATTTTCCACAAGTTGTTCTAAAGGTTTTTTTATTAAAGGAAAATAGTTTTGAAGGGACTATACCCTATTATATAGAAGGCTCAATAAATTGATCAACATGAGAAAAACATCAAAAAGGATCTAAATCCATATATAATAGTAAATCCAAAAAAAAATTTTGGATAGTAAACACTTTTTATTATACCAGAGCTATGAACTAGAGTGTTGGATGAGCACTTTCTCTAAGTGGGACATGGGGGTGGGCTTGGGTCCTTAATGTCCACCGAGCGATCTGCATTCGGAGCACCTTGCTATGTTCTGCTTGGTCCATATGGAGAAGTTCAACCCCTACCTCAAGGTGTCCCCATGGCCACCTATTGAAAGCGTCTAATGAACTCAATGAGAATGGAACTTAAATTGATGATTACAAACTCACCAATATCCCAAGACCTTGAGTTGTTCTAAAGGTTACATGATGTAAGGTGGATATAAATTAAGCACCATGGATGCATCTATGTCAATTTTATTTCATACAAGTAGTGGCATAATACATATTATTGGTTTTCCACATTTTCAAGTGTTGGTATAAAATCGTTGCGGAAATATTTTAGTGGATAATTATTGGGTATAAGGTGTGAGGATTACACAACAAGAGTTGATGGTTTTCCACTTTTTCAAGGTTAGGTTGAAAATCATTGTGGAAATATTCGAATGAGTAATTTTTGGGTATAATGTGTAATGGAGTGTGATGGCTACATTAATCTAAGGAGTAATAATGGAACATATGAGGAATATAGTTGTTAGAGCTCACTAAAATTATGTATCCGAGTTGATTACTTGATTGAGTTAATGTAGACTATGCAAGCTTTTGGAGGCCATAGAAGCTACATAATGCTAAGGTGTTAATGTGGAATATTATAGTGATGATTACGTAGGACTCAAACTAATGATTCTAGGCTTAAAATGTGAATGAGTAAGATGAGGCACAAGAACGCTTGTAAGGCCACCTATTATGTGTAATTTTTGAATTGGGAGTAAGACTAGGTTGGATATGTTGAATTGTTTTGGTAGTTTAAAACCAACATAGCTTATTGATTGGATTATAAATATTGAGAAATTTTTTAGTGTGAAGATATATAATATCCCAAGAAATTTTATTTCTCCCCGCGTGAAATTAAAAGGTTGTGCATCTCTTTGGTGGAAGCATATCCAAAAAAAGTGTGAAGAAGAAAATAGAAGATAAAAACTTGGGATAGATTGGTGGAAAATTTGAAGGTGAAATTATTTCTTTTAGATTACCATCTTGGTTTGTTTAACATAATTTGTTTTTGAAAGAGAGAGCTCAATGTCAAGTAATACAAGAAAAGTGTTTTACTTACTCATAATTCAAGTGGGACATGTAGAGGATGACTTGGAGAATATATCCACGTATATGAATGGATGGTGTATTATAATTTATGATAAATTTGGAATGATCCAGGTAAGGTCATATAAGGAACATATCAAGTATGAAATGAAGGAAGAAGAATATTTGTTTTGAAAATAGTAGAGAACAACAAGACAAAGGGATAAGACATGGACAATTGGATAACAGAGATAAATCCATGCATCATAATGGTGAGGAAAATTTGTTTGACATCACACAACAAGATAATTGATAAAGGGAAAGGAAATGGGTCTTGAGGAAGAGGTTATGTATTTAATGGTACTTGTTACATGTGTTAAGAAACAATGCATATATATTTTGAGTGCCTTTATGCCCAGAATGATGAGAAGAATATTAGTGCAAGTGTGTAAATTACATATGGAGATGATTTTGATGAAAAAGGTTGTGGAGAAGACCCAAAGATCTTGAGAAAGTAATTTTTAAGCACATTTCATTAAAACTTAGAAAAAAATATGTTGGTCTTGAGAAAAGGAAATTTTTGTTCAAAAAAGCACACAAGCTAGGAGGAAAACTCTACAAATTGATGGAAGATAGTAGCAACACCAAAAATTTGGTTCCATAGGAGATTGTAGATAATTTGGGGTTTTAGAGGATCAAGCATCCTATTATGTTGCGGAGTTTGTTTTCATGTGTGGAAGTGTTAAAAATTGTACACTAAAATTATTGTACATTATCCATAGTTTTCTCATCGAGGTTCACAACTACGTAATCTTGTGGCTTTTTCAACCACGGAGGATGAGTATGTTGCTGCCATAGAGGCAAAAAAGAAATGATTTGGTTCCATAAATATATTGAGGAGTTGGGGCATAAGAAGGAGGAAGGAAATATGCATAGTGATAGCTAGAGTGTTATATACCTAGCTAAGAACTCTTCTTTCCACTCTTGGATGAAGCATATACAATTAAGGTACCATTTCACTAGGACAATTTTGGAGGAAGAGAAGTTAAAGTTGATGAAGATTCATACCAGTCAAAATCTGCAGCAGACATGATGACCAAGGTGGTTACAAGGGAGAAATTGAAGCTATTTTTAGCTTTAGTTGGTCTTCACAAATGACAATCAAGGGTTAAGAAGTTTTCTCAGAGGAAAATCAGTCTCCAAGTGGGATATTGTTATGTTGTGGAGCCTATTTTCATGTGTGGAAGTGTTGAAGAATGTACACTATCAATACTTTTCTCACGGGGTTTTGGTCAACATCCCCGCTAGCAGGGGTTTGATGGCATAGCCCCGAGTAATTTTTAGTATTGAAAAATGTGCCCAATATATTGGGAAATGTGATCTTCTCATATGGGTGGTATTTTTGACCCATAGTTTTATGGGGTGGTTTTGGCCCATGGTTTTGGTACCCATGGTATTGTAAAACTACTTAAACAATTGCCTATTGATGTAGGGAGACATAAAATTGTAGATGTGAGAGTTTAGGTGTGAATTCAAGAGATTTTGTTGATCATAGCTCCAAACAAATATGGGTATTGTATTGAGAGAAAGAGGTGGCTTGTAATAAAATCTGAGCAAGTGATTCTTAGTGGACGTAGCCCAAATTTGGTGAACCATGTTAAATACTATCTTTGTGTTGTGTTCTTTTATTTTCTACACTTTTATTTCAGATCTGTGATATTTTTTGCATATTAGTTTCTACTATTGCGATTTTGTGTGGGATTGTTTTGCATATTTTATCCCTTATTTCCTAACACATCCTAATTCCTATAATGTATCTTGGTTGCGAAGGAACGTCAATTTTTAGTGATTGCGTAAGGTCTAGTAAAATTCCAAATTGGCAGGGTATGAAAATGAAGTGATGTGAAAAATCATGCCCACGAACACATGTCTTATGCTACTTGGAAGGCATTTACACTT
Organism: Taxus wallichiana var. yunnanensis; assembly: GCA_018340775.1. Classification (NCBI taxonomy): domain Eukaryota; kingdom Viridiplantae; phylum Streptophyta; class Pinopsida; order Cupressales; family Taxaceae; genus Taxus; species Taxus wallichiana. The sequence goes on from CM031239.1 coordinate 448,038,550, forward strand.
TAATAGGAAGGTAAAACATGATGGTCACCAAAAACAATAATCTGGGAAGTATTAAACTCTAAATACAATAAATGAAAAGTGTGATAAAGTAAAGAAAGGACCTAATGTTCTTTTGATATTAGGTAAGTAATTCCCGATTGAGGTGAAGAATAATAGTGGTTTTTTTCCACTAATTATGAGTTTCATACAAATAGTGTAGAATGTTAGCAATGGAGAAAAATGAATCAATTACACAAGAATTAAAATATATGTTGGTAAAGTTTATAAAAGTTGTTTCTAGCAAGTTACCAATAGATATACCTCATGTGAGAGACATTAGTCATCACATAGATCTAATTCTAGGTTCAAGTTTTTTTAACAAGATACTATTGGAAAAATAATTTATCGTAGGAAAAAATAGTGGTTTTTGTAATTCTTCAAGGCTAGGATCCTAATTTTTGTTACGGGAAGCTCCCATTTATTGAATGCAAGGACTAAATGAAATTGTGGGGTATTCATTAGGACAGGATCACACATGAATACTCCATTGAACTTGTGGAAAAAAATTTATATGGTGTACAAGGGAGGAATTTTCTTGGAGAGAGGTAAAGAGGAGATGGATAAATGGAGAGAGAGGGTTAATTTTTTGATTAGGCACTTGCATATTCCCAAAAACATTATCCGAGTAGGTACACATTCAATACTAATAAAAATAACATTGTAATCAATAATAATAATAATAAATCGAGACACAAATTTTTATGGAATTATTAATCAAAGACACAAAATTTCTTAGTTCAAAAGAGGTCTATCAACTTCCATGGAATAATTCTATTGCCAAAATTCATCTAATTCTGAATTACTAATATCTTTATTCTCGTGAGTTAGGAGAACCTACAGTAACACTTGGTTCTTGCATTTCGCGGAAGATCAATCAATGTCCCGTGAATTTTCCTAAGAAAATATGATTAAGTTCATTTGACGAGTTGTTCAAAATCACATGGGATGTAAATTTGGACAACATTTTAACAACCTCTAGGGAAATATTCATGCTAGATGATGAATACCAACTTCCTTGAAGCATCCATTTGGCATGGGATCGAGCATAACCTTGAAAAATGATCTCAAAATTATAAAAATGTCTCTTGGATTTGTATGAACTTAGCACTAATTTAATATCATATTATGGATATGAAAGAATATATAAATAAATCCTATCCAATTATTTTATTTCCTACCATGAAACCTAATTTGAGATGATCCACACATGATTATAAGGAGAATCGAAAACTTATGTACAAAAGGGAAGATCATACATGCTTTAAGTGAAACATGTAGAGAGTGCACAAGAAATTATTGCAAACAAAGATGATCATCACAAGGAATGAGAAAATGAACTTAATTGGTGATCAACACATGATAAAAAGGAGGGAACCTATAACAACACAAAACACACAAGTATTTACAAGATGTAATGGGACAACTCAATGGGAGTGCATGCAATAAATCAAATTGAATAAGATTTGTAATATATATCCACTAAGATTAGAAAACTCGAAGGAGTTGGATTATTTACAAACAATAATGATGTATGGCCCACTCCAAAGTGCATCAAACTTAGAGTGATGCCTTATTTTATTTCTATCCATGTCCCACTTAAGGACTAGATCACCTACTTTGAAATCATGATTTTTAGTTCTCTTATCTAACCATTGTTTTGTTTACCTTTGGTGCGTCTCTAACTTAACTATGGTGGATTGTCTTAGCTCTTCAATTTTAATCAGTTCCACCATTCTAACTTCTCTTTGATCTACACCCTTCAATTCCAACTATTGGGCTAGCTCCAATGAAGGTAACTCAAGTGACAATGGGATCCTATATTCTCTTCCATATACAATAACAAATGGGGAATTTCTAATTACTTTATTTGGAGTGATTCTATCAGCCCAAATAAAACTCTTTACTTTAGTATGTTGTTTCCTTTGATTGACCTCTATAGTCATCTTCATGATTCTAACCAAGCTCTTGTTAGTTGATTTTGCTAAACCATTACCTTGCGAGTAGTAATTCAAGGAATTTTTCAAATAAACTCCATGTCTAAGAGCCAAATATGAGATATTGGATCCTAAGAATGCCTCCACATTATCAAAAATGATAGTTTTAGGAATCTAAAATCTTGTTGTGATATCCTCCAAAAAGTCAAGGATAACTGACTAAATATCCTCCTTGAGTGGTATGGCCTCAGTCCACCTAGTGAAGTAGTCCATTACTGTCAAGAACCATTTATGACCCACACTTGAAGAATGATTAATCATTCCTATGAAAATAAGTCCCCACTAAGGAAAGGGTTCATCCACCTAAATAGGATGAAGGGGAAGGGTTGCCATATTTTTCTTACTAATGAAGAAGGCACATTCCTTACATTTTCTGACCCATTGGTGTGCATCTACGAACAATATGGGCTAGAAGTATCCTAATTTAATTATATTCATCATTGTAACCTTGGCTGAGAAATTCCCACTAGAAAATCCACCATGGAATTTTTCCAAGACTTTATTTATTTGTTATTAATCAATGCATCTTAGAAAAACACCATCCATATTCCTTCCGAAAATAATTCCAGTGATTAATACATAAGAAATTTATTATAACTTGAGATTTTTTTATTTTTTACCTTGCTCAAACCAAGAGGGTAGCTACCAATCACTAGAAATGTTGTCATGTTTTTGATCTAACTATTGTGGATATGTTGAGTTGCTTTATCTTTCAAGTCCTCTATATTACATAGGTTTTCATCATCTATGGGATTTTGTATTGTGCACATCTCCATTATCCTATAGGTTTACAACATTATGTGGGTTCACCTATTGAATACTTTCCAAGTTGCACAAGTATTGTGTATATTTTACTTACTCTTTCTCCATGAAGAAATAATATTCTTGATTTTCCCGAGCATCTAAGGTAAAATTGCTCACATAGTGCTATACCTATCACCAACTTCTTGGTTTTTATGGACATGTCAAACTCCATGATTTTGGTCACCCATTTGGATCTCTTTTCACTAATTTCTTCCCCTATGATGAAATATATCACAATGGGATGTGAGACTAGGAATTTTATGCGATTGGTAGCTAGCATGGGATTGAATTTATTGAGAGCCCGCAAGATGACAAAAAAATTCTTTTCTAGATGACTATACCTAAGCTTGAAATATTTCAATGTCTGGCTGAAAAAGGCCACATGATGCTCCAAATACTCATTATTTTTTGAGTGAGAACCGTGGCTATACTAAGATTTGCACCATAATCTTAAAGGATGAATTCCTTTGCAAAATATGGATTGATGAGTTTTTGTGCCTATGCTATCGTGGTTTTGATATTAGAAAATATTTATCTTCCTTCCCTAGTCCATTTCAAAGCTATGTCCTTTCTTAGCATCAATGTGATGGGCATGATTAATCATGTAGAGTTAGGAATGAATTTCCTAACAAATTTGATTTTCCTAATAAGGACTAGAGGGCCTTCTTGTGAGTTAACAATGAAAGAGAAAGAATGTCATAGGATCTTTTCGGGTCAATTATAGTTCTATCCTTTGAAAAATACATGACCCAATAATATACCATGTGGAATTGTAAAATGCACTTATTGGGGTTTAAAGACACTATGAATTCTCTACATCTCTCAAAACAATTCTCCATGTGATGTTGTCCCTACTTTGAGAAGATTGTGATATTTTCCAAATAGATAAGGATGAACTAGTTGATGAGTCCACATAAAACAATTTCCATTTCCCTCTTAAATGTGGCACCCGCATTTGATAAGCCAAAATGAGTTTATTGATATGCATATGTTCCCGAAATGGTTGTGAACATAATTTTATATTGATACTCCTATCAAATATTAATATGATTGAAGCCTCGAATAAAGACCAAAAATAGATAATCTCTTAGATCCATACACTATTTCAAGGATTTTTTCCATAGAGGGAAAAATATGATGATCTTTCAATGAAGCCTTGTTCAAATCCATGAAGTCCACACACATCCTTATTTCTCCATTTTTCTTTCTAACATGGAACGAATTATCCACCTAAGAGGATTAATTGATAGTGAATATACTTTTTGAATCAATGAGTTTGGATAACTCCATTCTCATGGGATGCTCAATCTTGGGGTTAATAGGTCTCTATTTTTGTCTTATTGTCTTAGCCGCGGGTTCAAGATCAATAACAAGTTGAGGAATGCCAGGGTCAAAACCCTTAAGATCCTCATAGCTCCATGAAAATACATCATGGAAGTTCGACACAAGGGAAAAAAATCTTGTTCTTCCTTCTAATCACATACATTTCCAAGTAGTAATCTCTTACCTTGTGCAACAATGAATGAATTGTAATCCTCTCGACCCATGTACATGATTTTTATTTTCCTCTAACCTCATCATCGTGGATTGAATATGTATTTTAGGGTTACCAATCCTTTGGGTATATTTTTTGTCCGTATATGAATGTATTGATCACCATAACTCTCTTTCAAACCATATTTCAAACTAGGAGAGAAATCAATCTCATTTTGAATAAATTGGACAATTTTTTCATAATTATTGAAAACTTTCTAGTTGACATCGTTTATTCAGGATGGATGGTCTTACAACCATTTTAACATGTTATTTTCCTTGGATGAATTCATCTACGGGAGAAAAATGAGATCCAACGATATCCATTTGATATGCTTATTTATTATACTTTTTGGCACAACTTGAAGGTTGATGGATTCAATTTTTCTAGATATCTTAAACTCGGTTCCTATACGCTCTTTAAAAAAAAAACTGTTTTATAAACTTCCTATGACTTGGTGAATAACCAATTTAGTGTCCCTAAATATCTACACATATTTGATTTATCTATTTTATACAATCAAAAAACCATGAACAATTGCCTCATACTCAACCACATTATTTGAGCATGTGAATTGTAGCCTATGAGCAGCATAGAAAAAAATTTATCCATTAAGGAGATAAATACTACACCCACCTGAACTCCATTTATACTTACGGAACCATCAAAATACATCTTCCATAAACCATAAGCGTCGTTATCTTATTCCTTGTGTGGCATGGGGATAGTGCAATTCTCTTTTAGAAGTAATAAGTACCTGCACCATTTTCTATAGTTGTGTCATAGGGTCAAATTCATAGTTCTCTTTATCCCATTCATCTAACATGAGATCAAGAACTGAAATTGATGAATGCACTACTTCTACAGTTCGAGGATCATTCCCGATTCTCCTTGGATTATGCAATTTGCATTAACAAGACTAGGATCATGAACTTACACATGATCAGCTAATATATGTTCATCTTTGATTATAACTCTACCTCCATACCTTGTCCTTAATACAATATGAGATTGATATGAAGAAACATATCTTCCCACTTTGGCATGTGAAATATTTGGAGAGGAAGAGGGTGAATAAAGGTGGAAATTTAATCACAAAATATCTTGCATTATGGTTAGGATTGCATAAGGATGTAAGTTAATTCTAGATCCTTGACTACACTAAAACTTTCATTTTTTATCCATCAATCTTTAAGACACCCTTTGAAGTTGGATTATACTCAATTCCTAAAATATATACAATTTTATTTGCAATCATTGAGGTAATAACACCGAATATATCATGTAGTTGTGTACAAGGTGCTTTCCATCTATCGAGAGACATGTAGAAAGGAGGGGGATTGATAATTTTACTTATTTGTTCTCCCTCAAGCTTAAAAATGATGATCATAGAATCTGATTTTTGCATGGAGGATTCTCGAGGTGGAAGTTTCTTTAATGATTCTTGCAACAAATCCCTTTAAGATGGAATAGACATGACATCCCACATTGTGACATTAATATTTTTCCTTTTCATTTTTTCCACAATGTTGAGGGGAACACTCACAAATTTCTATAATGAATGAGTGACATGATATTTAATTCTCTCTATCATCGTTGGAATCTCTTTAGTTGGTATAATTTACATGTCTCTGGGTTTATTATGTTGCGTAGATTTTGTGTTTTGTAGCTACTGAGTAACGTGTGGAAGATTAGATGAAGCCAAATTTATACTCAAGTTCATGGATTGAGTAGAGATTGTCATATAGAGTTGGGGAAATAAGAGGCGGAGACCTTACATCCATCTAGCTTTTCTTGACCCTTGTATTTTCCATGACATGAAGTTATAGCCTATTTAAACTACCCATGAATTGATTAATTACACATAAATCTTCAAGTCTGAAGAACATGAAGTTCAATTGAGAGGAGGTCTCTTACAACTCTTCTACATTGTTTTTGATGGAGCCACAACTTGTTCTTGCAAGTAGAATGGGGTTTTGACCATAATATATTTTTCTCGTAAAGAGTTCATTCCAACTTCACATGTGTATTGGTTATGTGGTTAATCGGAAGGGTAACACCATTCAAATCCTTGGGCTATATTATTTTGGACTAAGAAAATAGGTTTTCTTAAGCTGGTAGATGGAAAAGGTTAAGGATTTGGATTTTGTGATATTATTGGTGGGTAACTCTATGGAAATCATTTTTTTTATATTGAAAACCTTGTTATGGATAGACTCAAGGAGGGTTAGTATAATTTTTTGGAGCTTGAGCTTACTTATTTTTTAGGGACACAATCTCATTTGTTAAGTTCTTAAGATGAATACTAAGAATTTAAATTTCATCATGTTTTATGGAGGAACAAAATGTGGAGGCAAAAGATGAAGTTGATATTTGAGGAATGGGAGCAATGGCGGGCTGGGTATTTTTCCAAAATTATGGAAAAATGGGCATAAGTACTTTAGGGGATAACTTTCTGATTGGATTAAAACTTTCATCCCTAATGGATATTACATAAATATTTGGTAGTTGAATAACACCCATAAACTGAATCATTACTATTATATCAAAATTCAAATCTCTAAGGAAGTATTAAAATGCATCTTGAGGGGTTGGTCTTAGAAGGACTGGAATTTTGTCCCATGTTTTTATGAAACCCGAAGTTGAAATTTGCCACGAGATCATTTGGAGCTAGCTTGATTATGGTAACTACTCAAGGAGAGAAATTTTGTTTGTATTTTTCATTAAAATACTAATGGAGAGCGGTGCAAGTTCATCTCAAGTGTGGATTAAAGCAAAGAAGGTAAAATTCTATACCATTGCAGAGCTTTCCTTTGAGATATGATGTTAAAATCTGCACCATAACATCCTCTTCCATGGTTTCTTATATTGAATAGAAATTTGAATTGTCGTAAAAATTTTCCATGGGTGTAGTGTAGTTTTCACCTATTAAGAAAAGAAAAATCTTCAAGGTGGCTATTGGGATATAGTTTTGTGCAGATAAGAGCAATATCTTTCCTCCACCGAAACTTACAAAAGGTAAATTCCTTTGATGTGTCATGAATGGAATAGGTCCGAGAGTTTTGATTAGACGTGGAAATGATCTAACTTGAGGGGGAGTTGAAAAACTTTAGTTTAGATAAGCCAAAAATTTCCTTGGAGATATTTCTCTTTTTCTTTTTTGTGGGGAGAGTTGTAGATAATCAAATGGCTCACCTTTGGATATGCTAAACCTTGTTTGCACTCTTCTCATGAAACATAAATGATTAAACTGATTGAAACCAAGATATTGAGTGACTGGGAGTCATCAAATGTGTTAAAGAATTCCTTCAAAGGATGAAACCACTAAGTTACATGCCAAAACTCAGTAAACATGAAGTAAATCTCATAGAATGTCCCATAAGGCATTCCAAAATTGTTGGAGCTCAAAATTAGACTCTGCTCTAAATCATGAAAGTTCCAAAATTTTGAGGTAACATGGGACTATCTCCCAAGTGTGGATTTCAGCTTGAGGTAGACCTCTAGAGAAATTCGAATCCTTTGTTCCATGGATTGGGAAACCCATAGAACACAACATAATTATAATTCTAAAACTACTCCAAACTAATCCTACATGAACATTTCCAAGGGACCAGAGAGAGAGATATATATAAGAAATAATGAAACTAAGCTAAAAAGGGTGGTGATAACAAAAAAATAAGGTGGAAATACTCTAATTTAAAATGAAATAGATGTAAAATTGTAAGGCTAGGATCGTAAGAATGCACACAACACTAATGAAAACAATTAAGAAAATTTGAAATACGTAAGAGAGAAGAATATTCACACCAAACACACATTCTTTGAAGTAAAGAGATAAACCACACTTGCATTAATCAATATTTTACAAATTACATATAGATTCCAAAATATGAAATTGGCATGAATATCCCAAAAATGAAATTATCCTAAAAACCTAAATAATTGAAAATTTTATGAACCCACAGAGTTGAAATCAGCCTCAATAACATAATTTTTTTATGACATGTTAGAGTTATAAGAAAGGCTCGAGTTTATGATACTAGAAAGGATATTCATTTAACAATATTTTAGCACTTAGAATTTGTGTAAGCCCCATGCACTACTAAGTTCATTAATTTGGGGTATGATCTAGCTTGATCAATGAAGCATATTAATTCTTGTGCACATTTTTCTCTTTATTAAAAATTTTAATATATATTTTTCCGAATTCAATTTTAAAATTCATTTACATAATTATCGAGCATTTATTTACATGTCTTTACCATGTTATTGCAATTTATGTGTGGATTGGTGCATACATTCAATAGTTTACATTGCATTCCTATGATTGAGATGTGTAATTTTAATTTTTTTATTTTCTTTTAATATAACATTTGTAAATACTTTGGATTTAAAGGGGTAGTTTATCAGTACTCTAAATTTAGTGTCTTAGGCACTTAAAAATATGAAATTTCACAGTTATTTTAATATACATCCCATTTACACATAAATTTACTAGTTTAAGGCGTGCCCTCCTACATCGAATCCCAAAATATGATTCCACTAGACAATATCTATGTTGTAAATCATCTCCTCAAAATCACTACAACTACTATGAACATCAATACAAAACTTACATTTGTCTCTATCTTGATTTCTTTAACACATTAGATAGCTTCGTAGGTTTTCCAACCTCTACAAACCCTTTCAATTCTAAGGGTAAAATTTTCAAAAAAGCTACTAGTATTAGTTGGCCTAGGTGGGTCCATTTGGGTCAATTGTTTGGGAAATCTAAAAATGGCCATCTATTCATAAAAATTTACCCTAACCTATAGGGAATATAGGGTTGATCTATTACCTCACTCTAAGAATATTAAGAACTCAATAACAAATTTTGTAGAGCATCCATCCTAGTAAAAATATACCAAATGTAAATATATCTGAGGTTTCTTCCTTGTATCAAATATGAGCTAAATACAAAGTCAAGTGCATGTTTCAAGCGTGATAGCTACAAGGTATTTTATATCACATATATTGTACCACATATAATCATATGTTTGGATAGATATAAGGTATTAATCTCTCTTCAAAGTAGTGTTATGTAGCACAATGTTTATCACATTAGTGGGATTTGATTAGGTAGTTTAGCCCAATTTGTTCTAACCCCTTTTTAAGTCAAAGGTTTATGATTAAGGTTTTAAGAAAGGAGAAAAACTATCTAATTCATAAAAGTTTATCAAAAAGTGACATATAGAGAAAAAAGAAGACATCCATGAGAGAGGAAACCTATAAAATAGGGAAAATTTTAAGACCCCCTAAAAAATCGTAGATATTACTTGGCAAATATATGAAAATGACTTTTGAAATCATGGTGAATCTAAAGGAAACGTGTTTTAAATGGTTTGGTGAATTATTTAATAATGATGTTGGCCAATAGCAATGTTTGGCCAACAATATATGTTGTCTTACAACATCATATGTAATTTTCTAAAAATCATTTTTGACAATAGTAGTTAAAATGACCATCTCAACGATAAATATGTCTTGACAAAACATGACATAAAAAAATAAAAAGTGAATTTTGTGGGAAAAACATTGACTTTTCCAATTTTGTATGGGAAAATGCTTTTTTGAAATTTTTGATGTTAGCAGTTAAACTGATCATCTAAATGAGAAATTTTTCCTTAAAAAATATGGCATTAGAAAATAAATTCCCATACTATTTGTTTCCTCCTTTTACTAGATCACTAAAAATGCCTTTGGTTGGTAGTTGTGCAAAAACAATGTAATTTATCTTTAATTTTTTGGCTAATAATATGCTATCGTAGCATACATTATGTTGTAGGCCAACATCATATATTTATGTTTTCAAATGACAACATACATTATGCTACCAATTGAAAACATGTTGCCGACCGGTAGCATAATGTATGCTACTGACCGACATCATAAATATTTTCTACCAACCTGTAACATACATTATGCTACTGGTCAGTAACATTGATTATGTTGTTGTTTAGCAACATAAATATATGCTACCAATCAGTAACATGCATTATGTTAGCGGTAAGGATTAGTATTATGATGTCATCCGACATCATAATGTATATGTTATCCAATTTTACAACCCCTACAAATCACCAACTTGTAAAATTCATATTTGGGTTGTATGATGAAGCCTTAGTGAACAAGCTAGATAAAAATTTATTATGGAGGTTGGGTGAGTAGATGAATCAAATAGAATATGGTATTAGGTTTGGCCGATACCAATTAGTAGTAAGTTTGGTCGCTACCGACGGTAGCAAGTTTGGATGCTACCAGATAGTAGTAAGTTTGAATACTACCGACCGATACTAGTTTGGGATGTTACCTTGGCCAACACCATGAAAACATTTAACCATCCGGTGGCAAGAATGTTACAATTTTCCCACTCCAAAAGCATGCTACAGAAAGTACCAGAGCATGTTACAACTGGTCGGCACCTGCACGAAACATGCAACCGATCGAAACTAAAATTTGATGCTACTAGATGACTACAAGAATAGAAATGACGGGTCGAGCATTAAAAAATTTGGTACAGAGTATCAATGACTAGTTTAATGATGTGTGGTATTCATGTCTTTCTCCATGGGAAACATACCATTGGAAAACAAATTAGTAAGGTTTCCCATTACTCTTTTTAGATAATGAATACATGATATCGATTGGTGGAAGTAAATTTAAGTTTCCCTCTCTATATAATTTAAAATACCACTCATTTATTTGGGGGAATGTTCTGAAAACATAAACGAACTCTATCAAAATCGCTCCGTAACTTTTGTGAGTTCAAGCCTTATATTTAGACATTTTACAAGGTGATTATTGCCTTATTTCTTGAATTGTGCATTCTTTTAAGCAATAAAATTCTTGTTTTTTTGTCTCGTAGCTTCCCTAGCTTGTGTTGTATTGCATTCCCTTTCCTTTCTTTGCATTCTTAGGTATATTGTGCACATCTTGTTCTCTCTTGTAGGGTTTAATTTTTTTGTGCTCCACAAAAATGGTTATTTAGATGTTGTTTTGAATTGTTTTGAATTGTGACACTCATGTGTGCCATTTTCTCCTTCATTTTTCTCTCATTTTCACTCACTAGAATACATCCACCCCTTGTTCTTGGTGTTATCACCTCCCGTAGTTTAGGATTTTAATTTTATGCATCTCCTCTCTCCCTAGTCCCTTGGAATCATAGATTAGTGTTAGGTAGCTACATTTTTCTTTCTAGAAGTAGTTTTAACATTAGGAATAGGGAGAGGAAGTTGGCCTTCTCTAGAGGTATATATCAATGCAAGTCCAAAACTTGGAGATAGTCCCCTATTACCTCAAATCCCTATATCAATCTAATTTAGGACGGGTACAAATTTGAGCTCCAACAATTTTGGCATGCCAATTGGGATGGTGAAACATTTATCTTCATTTTTGCTGAGTTCTAGTGTGTGACTCAGTAATTTCCAACCTTTGGAGGTTTATTTCAACACGTCGATGACTCCAATATTCATATCAACTAGTTTTAGTAGTCAAGGTGCTCAATTTCATGAGAAAATTTATAAAAGGTCAAGAACAACATAAGGAGCTTTTGAATATCTACAGTTATCACCAAGGAGAAGAACAAGAGGTACAACAATTCAAATATCACCTTCACCACCGAATAGGAATATTTTTAATCCACCTTTGGTAGGTAGGCCTTTTTCCCAGCTTGTCTATGGTCTTTTGATACCTATTCAAATTATGACATCACCATAGAGGAATTTACCATTTGTTACTTTCACTAGTAGTAGCCCTCTTGCTCTCAATACACAACATGACCATAGAAAATTTTAGTAGTGAATATTAAGTTATTTAACAAATAGTAGGAATTAAGGAATATGAATTTGGATATTTTTATGACCATGGCATTGACCATATTTCTCCCTAAAATTCCAAAAAACAATAATTTTTCACATGGGAATATCCACTTGGGGACCAACGATCTCTAATCCCAACGTATATATTTTTATTGAATCGTTGCATGATTAATGGGAAAATATTTTTTAAAATTATTGGATTCGCTAAGAAATCCATGGAACCTTCTTGGTGCTTTGGTCTCATTCACCAAACACGTGTCTCTATTCTAGAAAACCTCAAAATGATGGGCTTAGGAAAACTCTAGCCTGTGGAATAATCACATTCGATATTTTTAAAGGTCCACAAAACCTCTTGAGTTAATGATTTTTGGAGACCCCACAACCAATCAAAGGTTGACATGTGGGAAGTATAAGGAAATAAACATGTAGGAAATGCACTCCTTGCTACCAACCAAAAGTTATCAGTTGTCACGTGTCAACTTCATGTTCATCTCGACCTCCAAAATTCAAATGGCCATAATTTCCTCTAGAGAGCTCCAAATTACACAAAGTCGGTCTTATTGGAAAGGTATTATTATGAAATTCATTTTGAAATTCTCATAATCATATTTTTATGAGGTTATGTGGGTGAAAAAGGATAAAAATAGTTGAGGATCCATTCACCACTCTGACAAAAATTTCCTTCAAAAAAATATATTATATTTTGCCAATGCCACAAACACTAATTTTAGATAATTTTCCAACCCCTTGAATCTGGTTTTAGTCATATTTACCATGATTTCTATAAGTTTTTTTCAGGGGGTTGTTTAGAATTTTCCCTAAGCATGACATTCTAGTGACAACCTTAAAAAGTATCCCTTTCTTCATTGGATACATCATACTACCCCAGCTGATCATATTCAAGATATTGCCAATGTTTGTGTGGTTCATCAAATTATTGAACAAGATGTGGCTGTAATATTGCTAGCTTCTTCATTTAACATAAAATATTTTAATGGTTCAGGAGTTTGGGACCAAGAATAATCACTAATTGGGATGATCTGGGAAAACACTTTGCAACCAATTTGGGTAAAAGGTAGATAACCTCTCCTTGTTATAACAGCTTAACAAATATAAAGAGGGATCCTAATGAGCTCATGATAGACTTCAATTTCAGATTTCAGAAGACATGGGACAAAATTCTAGTCCTGTAAGACCAACTCTAGAAGGTGCTTTTCTTTATTTTTTAAGAGCATTAAATTTGATATTTCTATCATGATTGAATTCTATGGGTGGTGGACATTTACTTGGGGCCTATGTAATAGCCATTAGGGATGAAAATTGTCTAATACAAGCCGGGAAAATAGCCCTAGGATGCCTATGCCTTTGTACCCTAAATTGCCTCAAGCTACTCAACCCTCTATTGCTCCTATTCTTGAGAAGAATTCCCAACCCAACTATCTCTACATCTTATTCTCCCACACATCAAAAGGAGGATGAAGAGATGAAGGCCTTGATTAGAAATCTATCCAAAAAGTCATATCCTTGGAAAAACAACAAGCCCAATCTTATAGGAATTATTCTAACTAGGGAAATCTTCAAACCAAGGATTTAACCAAGGTTATCAGCCATATAGGAACCAACAACCTAATCAGAGATATGGAAAAAATCAAAAATAATAATAGGTGGCAAAGGTCAAAATGCACCTCTTCCACTTCAAACAGTTTGTCTCCTACCTACTCAGCCACTTCTTGTTATTAGTACAAGTACAACATTGGTTCTAGTGTAAAACAATGTAATACAAGAAATAGAATGGTGTTTCCATGCAATCAACCACATAATCAATTTATTTGTCCAAATGCATTACATGCTCAAGCCTTATGGTTCAAAATTATTCCAATCAACAAGAACCATTGGTTAGAAGTAGCCAATCCTAATGTGGAAGGAGTTCAAGAGGTCAATCCTGACATCAATCTCATGTTCTTTGGGGATGATGACTTTGTGTAATAAATCAAGTAGTGGGCAGTTCTAGTAGACCTCAGACTAATGTTGTTGATAATACAAGGTCTAAGAAAAGGATGTTGGAGTCTCAACCTTCATCTTCTTCTAATCAAGGCAACATTGTCAACAAGGAAAGGAAGTTGGGATAGATAAAAAAATATTTCCGAGGTTCCTAGCAAGGAAGTTGCTTCCCAACCAAAGATGCCTATCCCAATCTTGCAACAATCAAGGAAGGAGAATATTGTACCTCAAATGTAGAAATCCATGGGCCTTCCTTTCAATATTGTTGAGAAAATGAAGAGACAAATTTAATGTGACAATGTGGGATGCTTTGGCTATTCCATCACAAAGGGACCTCTTATGTGAAGCTCTCAAGAAGCTTCCCAAGATGATCAATGGTGGAAAAGACTCATGTTGTTGTCAACTTGTGCCAAGCAAAGGAGGAGCAGGTAAGAAAATTTTTCAAGACCCCACCATTTTATATGTCATTAATTGTGGGAAAACACTTGTTCATAATTGCATGATTGATTCAGGGCTAGTACTTTGTAATGCCCAAAAGGATTGTTGATATCCTAGGTCTCAAGTACAGTCCTATTTCTAAAGGAGTTTTACAACTTGATGGTTCAACCATTGGTGTCTTAGGAGTGATTAAAGATCTTGAGTTAACCCTTCATGCTTTCCAAGTCTAACCATAACCCATGATATATCAAGTAATTGACTTTCTCCCATGTTTTCCATTTACTTATCAAGAGATTTCACACCAAAGTAGGTTATTTGTCTTCAGATTGGACTCATATGCTCCTAAGAACTAGGTATGGTACAAGATTTACCATACAAGATGAGCCTATATTTTCCTATCATGTTGAGTCTTATGATCCACCCTCTCTAATCAAATTTATAATACAAGATAAGCATGAACATGAGTCAGTTTCAGAAGAGAAGCCTATTCCTCCTTAAATTCTTGATATTTTATTAGATGAATGGGCTAAAAGAATGCTATGAGTTTGATCCTTATGATACAACTTTGGAAACTAGACTTGGAACCTACTACATTCTTGAAGAAGGATCTACTTTACCTGCACCACTTAAGAAAGAAAAAGGATAATGCTTCTGATTTGTGGAAGATGTTCTTTGATGGTTCTAGAAGTAGAAATGGAGTTGGGGCAGGTGTTGTATCTAATTTCTCCAATGAATGAGAAATTATTCTTTCTCATAGATTACAATTTGCATGTTCTAATAATGTGGTAGAGTATGAGGCATTAGTGCATGGTATTTAATTGCAGAAAAGAGGAAAATAAAGGCATTACAAATTTTTGGGGACATGGAATTGGTCATCCACCAAGTAAGAGGGAAGTGTGCTACAAAGAATAAGCTTTTGAAATCTTATAAACACAAAGTTTGGGACCTTTTGGAGAGTTTTGATGCTCTCAATTTTGTAGAGGTGGTCCCAAGGAAATTAAACAAAGAAGTAGATCAGATGGCAGCCCTTGGTTCACAATTCTCTCACCTACTGAAGGATCTTGTTAGAGGAAATGTGCAACATATCAAGGTAGTGGTAGACCATCCATTCTAGATAATGAAACCAGCTGGAAAGTATTTGACAATGATGAACAAATTATCTAATTTATCCAAAATGAGGATGAATTTTCTTCAAATATGCAATCTGATTTGCATGATATTTATGGTGACCAAATTATTCAATAAACACAAATAAATTTCCAAAGGGATTGGTCACTTTGGAGCATATTTTTAGTCCTGATGATGAATTCAGAGGAAAGGAAAAGAATATAACAACAAGGCAAGAAGACTATCAATCAATCACTATTGCACAAGGAAAGGAACTTCTGCTTGGAAAGGTATGTGATGAGAATGAAAGAAATTTTATTTCCTTGTGTCAAAAATTCAATGATGTATTCTCATGGGATTATGAAGATCTAAAGGGTTTAATCCAAACATTTTCCAACATTCCATTGATCTTGATCCTAATGTAAAGCCAATTAGAAAAGCAAAGGCTAGTTAATCCTAAGATAGAGCCCCTCATGAGGAAGGAGTTATCCAAACTCATTGAGGAAAAATAATTTTTCCTATCAAGTACTCTACATGGGTGGAAAACCTTGTCCCGATGAGGAAGAAGAATGGGAAATCATACTTTGTGTTGATTTCAGGGATTTGAATAAGGCCTCCTAAAGGATCACTATCCTCTACCTTCCATGGAGTAAATTTTACAAACTATGGTAGAGCTGAAAGGTTCTCTATGCTTGATGGATACTCAGGTTTCAATCAAATCAAGGTTAGGGAAGAGGATCAGTTCAAGACTACATTTACAACCAAATGGGGAACATATGCATATCAAAAATTCCTTTTGGTTTATCAAATGCAGGTGTTACATTCCAAAGGGAAATGGACATTAATTTCAAAGGGTATATCAATGAATTTATCCTTGTATTTGGATGATATTACCATTTTCTCAAAAAGAGTAAAGATCATATCAACCATCTTGAGAAGGTATTTGAGAGATGTAGGGAATATGGGGTGTCTCTTAATCCCAAGAAATGTAATTTTGTAGTCCCTAGGGGAAATATTTTTGGGGCACATTGTTTCAAAGGATGGAATTTCCATTGATCCAGAAAGAATCTCTCTCCATCTCTCTCTCTCTCTCTCTCTTTCCAACTCACAAGAAATCTTGCAATCATTCTTGGGAAAGATTAACTTTGTTAGGAGATTCATTCCTAATTTTTTAGGATTAGTTCAGGCCTATCACTCTTATGCTTAAGAAGGATTCAACTTTCAAATGGACAAAAGAAGGGAAAGAGAGATTTTTTCCAAGATCAAATAGAAATTTCTCAAGCTCCTACACTTATCAATCCTAACTATGTTAAGGATTTTATCTTATATGCATATGGAGTTGAATCTAGTATTGTTTTTGTTTTGACTCAACAAAATGATCAAGGAATGGAACATCCAGTGGCCTTCTTCAGTCAAACACTTAAAGGATTATGAATTGAAGTATAATCACATTGAAAAATAGGTTTTTCCATCATGAGGGCTCTAAAGAAATTCAAAAGTATGCTTTCCACTAATCATATCAAAGTTTTAGTCTCACATTCCAAAGTGTGAGAGACTTCATCATGGGAGTAAAAATTAGTGAGAAAAGAGTTGGATGGGTGACTAAGATAATGGAATATGATGTGACTATCAAGGCCAAAAATTGGTAAGAGGTAGAGGAATTTTGAGATCAAGCTTGCTTTGGATGCTCAAGATGATCAAGAAACCTCCTTCATGAATGAAGAACTTCCACATAATGTTGAAATTCAGCAAGATGAAGGAGATGCAATCAATAATCACAGTTGGATTGGTGATATGACTACCTTTTTGTCTATTGGTATTTATCCTCTTGGCCTGAATAAAAAAAAAGAGACATCTAAGGCTGCAGTCCATTCCTTATGCATTAATTGATGGGATTTTATTCAAAAGAAACATTGATGGAGTTTTTCTAAGGTGCATTGAAGGTGAACAAGTAGACAAGGTTTTAACATAATTCCATGATGGTTTCTTGGGTGGACATTTCTCTGCTAAAGCCACTGCAATGAAAAATCATAAAGGAAGGTTATTTTTGGCCCACATTATTTGTTGATGCTCACAAATGGGTTAGAAAATGCAAGGAATGTGCTTTCTTCACTAGTAAGAAGAGGTTGGTTTCCCTCCCACTTCATCCAATTCAAGAAGATCAACCATTTTCCTAATGGGGTCTTGATTTCATTGGCATGATCAACCCTCCATCAAGTGTTGGTCATAAATGGGTTTTAACAAAAATAGAATTACTTTACCAAGTGGATAGAGGTTGTGCCATTGAAGGAAGCAACTGAATCAATCATCCTTGATTTCCTTGAGGACATTGTTACAAGGTTTGGTATCCCTCAAACTATCATTTTTGATAATGCAAAATCTTTCTTAGGATCTAAAATTTTGATTGGGCTCTTGGACTTGGAATTTATTTGAAGAATTCTTCCAATTATTACCCTCAAGGTAATGGTTTGGTAGAATCCACTAACAAGAACTTGATTAGGATCATGAAGAGAACAATGGATATTAATCAAAGGAAGTGGCATACAAAGGTGAGAAATGCTCTTTGGGATGATAGGATCACAATGAAGAAGGAAATTGGTACTTCCCCTTACAAACTTGTCTATGGAAAAGAAGCTAGGCTTCCTTTGTCACTTGAATTTCCTTCACTTGAATTGGCTCAATAATTGGAATTTGAAGGTATAGATCAAAGAGAAATCATAATGGAAGAATTGGTTGAGCTTGAAGAACTGAGAAATTCTACCATGATCAGGTTAGAACAACATCAAAAATCAACCAAATAGTGGTTTGATAAAAAGATAGGTTTTGATGTTCAAGGTTGGTGATTTGGTCTTGAAATGGGATGCTGACAGAGATAAACTAGGGAGACACTCCAAATTTGATGCAATTTGGAGTGGTCCATATATCATTAGTTGCTTGTAAAGAAGCAAACTCTTTTGAGTTGTCTGACCTTGATGGAAATGTACTACAAATCCTAGTTAATGGGATTTATCTTAAGCATTCCCATTAAGTTTTCTTGTTACATCTTATACATAGTAGATTAATTTTCAATACCTCTAAGTGCTTGTAGTACATTATTTTGTTGGTAGTGTAGGTTTGTTTTTATAAGAAGTGTTTATGCACACTCTGCATGTTTCCATTTGGAACATGTATGATTTTCATGTTTGTACATAGTTTTATACCTTTTGTTGTTGTTGCACATTCCCATTTCTGAAAAGGTTTCATGATGGAAGCAAGGTGTTTGGGAATTTTTCATAGTGCATTCATTTAGCCTCAATAGATCAACATGCAAGGAGTTGTGGTGGAAAATCAAGTAGATCCAGTAGGTGAATTCCTCAAACTTCAAACCAATTTTCAGAATATAAGGATGACTCCATGCCCAATGGATGCTTTAAGGCTATTGATATTTTCAAATTTAGTAGGAAAATTACACCATGGGTCACCAAACCATTATCCAATTTTTAACCCCTACAAATTGGTCAACTCGTAAAATTAGATTTGGGTTGTATGATGAAGCCTCAATGAACAAGTTGAGAAAACAATGTTGCAGAGGTGGGTGACAGTAGAGGAATCAAATGTAACTGCGTAGTATAATATTGGTTGCTACTTAGATGCTATCAAAGTTGGATGCTACCATATGGTACTAAGTTTCGATATTATTGGTCAGTAGCAAGTTTGGATGCTAGTCGATTGAAACAAGTTTTGGATGTTAATGGTCGACACCAGAAAACATGCAACCGATCAAATGGTGGTTATAATGCTACAACCAGCCCAATCTAAAACAATGTTACTAGAAAGTACCAAAGCATGTTACTACCAATTAGCACTAGAAGAACATGTTGCAACCACTAACACTAAAAGTTGATGTTATTGACCGACTACATGAATAGAAATGATGGGTCAGACATTAATGAATGTAGTACAGAGTAACTCAATGACCAATTTAATGAGGTATGGTGCTCATTTGTTTCTCCATGGGAAAGGTACCATTAAGAAACAAATTAGTAAGGTTACCCATACCTCTTTTCAAAGAATTAATGCAAGCTATCATTTGGTGGAAGAAAATTCAAGTTTCCTCTCTATATAATGTAAAATCCCCCTCATTTTTGGGGGGATGTTCTGAAAATGTAAAGGAACTCTGTCAAAATTGTTCCAAAACTTTTTGAGTTACAGGCCTCAAATTTAGGCATTTTGCAAGGTGATTCTTGCCTTATTTCTGAATTGTAATGAATTGTGCATCCTTTTAAGAAATAAAATTCATGTTTTTGGCTCATATCTACCCTAGCTTGTGTTGTATTGCATTTCCTTTCCTTTCATTGCATTTGTAGGTATATTGTGCATATATATTTTTCTCCTTTCAGGGTTTAAATTTGTTGTGATCCATGAAAATGGTGATTTAGATGTTGTTTTTAAATGTGGACACCCATGTATTCCCTTTTCTCCTTCATTTTTATCTCATTTTCACTCATTGGAATACCATAACCCATTATTCTTGGTGTTATCACATCTATGTAATTTAGGTTTTTAATTTTATGCATCTCCCTCTCTCCCTGGTCCCTTGGAATCATAGATTAGTGTTAGGTAGCTGCATTTCCATTTCTAGGAGTAGTTTTAGAATTAGGAATAGGTAGACAAAGTTAGAATTCTTTTGGAGGTCTATCTCATTGTAAATCCCAAAACTTGGAGATAGTTATATGTTACCTCAAAGACCTAGATTAATCTGATTTAGGAAGGGTACAAATTTGAGCTCCAACAATATGCTACCAGTCGGTAGAATATATTTATATTGTCAATCGATAACATAATGTATGTTACTAGATGGTAACATATATTTATGTTTCCGGTCAGTAACATATACTATGCTCCTGGTTGGTAGCAAAAACATTCTACGGTATTTTCTTATAACAATTTCCTATCAGTTGGTAACATAGTGTATGTTCATGGGTGGTAGTGTTTCGATCTTTTTCAATATACATAACTTCAATACAATAACATATTAAAAATTAAAATACCTTTAATTCTAGAGGGTTACGATATGTAGTCAATCTCGATTATAAATACCCACGAGACCATGGGCATGGGTAAAGGAAGTGTGAAGATAATTTGATGTGTACTTGATATTAAAATTTTAAAATTTTATTACTATATATATGAAGGTGAATTTTAATAGTTTCAATTTTGTGTTAATGGAGATTTGAATTAAAATAGTTAGTTATTGGTGTAAACACTAGGTAAACCGACCCCTAAAAGTAACTTGAACCTAGAAAATTCAAGCGGCCTAGTCCTAATCCCTACACCTAAAATTTTCCAAACACAAATGTCAAAAACCATAATATTCATGAATTAACAAATATTCTCCTCTAAAATCTATTTTGTTAGAAAATTGAGGAAGCATAAATACCCAAAATATAGGTTTGTATCCATATTAGTTATCTTTGACACTAAATTCATTTAGAATCCCACAAACCTAGTTTGCACAACTTAATATATCATATAATTCACTAAGCAGCTTGTCATCACTCTCTCCCACTTTTGTACATGGTCTAAGAACTATGCCACACATTTTATCAACATATTCGAGTTCCTTTCTCTAACTCTTATTATATTGTATCATATTTGAGTTAACATGAAGGTCAATGTAGCATCCACATTAAAAACATGAATAATTTTTTTTAAAAAAATTGAAAGCTCATAACACTTATCAACAAAACTTACATTATCACTTGGGCCCACATAACAATAAAACAATGCTTGAACCAAAACAAAACATGTGTCACTTCACATGTATCTCCAAACAAGGAGATGATTATGTTGAATAAATAATAAAAAAGAGAGTATAATACCACCAAGCCATAAAATGGCTTGTCAAGGGAAATGGTGCCAATAATTCCACTTATCCCTCCACTAAGGAAGGGATACTAGCCTTTGGTTCCTCCAAATAAGTCATGCAACTATGCATGAAAACACACTTATCCCTCCGCACTTATCACTCCACTAAGACTAGTCTCACCAACCTTTGTTTCCTCCCAAAAATAAACAAGAAACCCCATACACCATAATAACACTTATCCCTCCACCTTTGGCAATGCAAGTCCCCAACATATACACATAAAAAGCATACTCATGCATACAAGGAAAATACAACACATCCATCAATGCACATGCATTCCAAATAGAAACCAATTAATCCACCAAGGTTAATCATTAAGAGAAGGAGAAAATACATTCAATCAAATATGTATCACCATGTCAAGCCTTCATAAGAGGCTTGAAGAGAGAGGATTGGGAACATTCACAACATTATCACACACTACCAAGCCTCTAATGGCTTGCAAAGGGAACTAGGGTCAATCCATACCACTTATCACTCCACTAAGGTATGGGGCATAAGTTCTTGGTTCCTCCAGTAAAATAAAATGCATGCCACTTATCCCTCCACCTAGTTTATTACAAAACCCACTTATCACTCCACTAGAACAAAGCCCACATACCTTTGGTTCCTCCTTAATGTAACACAAGTTTTACTTCAATTTTATCTTTACTTATCCCTCCATAATGACCCTACCTTCCCCCATACACAAAATGCTTGTTAGTCTCACAATGAGTACTAAACAAGTACACAACATATAGAATACACACATACTACTCAAATGAGCATTAAATCATGTACATCCCATCAAATGATGGAAAAATAAAATAGGAATTTACAAGGATGAAGAGAGAGAGAGAGAGAGAGGTCTTTGACCATCACCAAGCACATCACATGGCTTGCTTTATAGTCATATAAATCTTGGGTGTTAAACATGGTTTAAGGAAATTAGTACTCCTTCAAACTCATAAATCACATGAATGGAGTAACAATAACTCACAACACATTGGTTCCAACAAGCATAGTACCAAAATAAGGAGGGACCAATAGATGAATAAGAGAGATGGATAACCCACAAGATACATAAAATAAATTAATTTACTTTTCCTTTTTAGATTACTTGATCAATTACCACCATTTTTTTTTAAACTTGGTTATGAATGTGAACGAGGCTCCTTCCTTGAATATTACAAGTTTCCATTGTTAGAATGTTGATCACTTAGGATACGTACCATTATTTTCATTTTTTCATTCTTTAAGATCATATTAAATGTTTTAACCATTTTGACCTCATTCAAGGTGTGTGAGATATTCATCACAATCGCACCAAAATTCATTTCATTACTTTTGTTCATTTTTTCATTTACATTCTTTACTTTTGTCTTAGGTTAGCATCATTTTAGAAACACTACATGAAACATATAGGAATTTTCTTCACTTAGGGAAAACAAGGTTCAAAGGGGTGTTAACTCATACCAATAACATCATTTATGGCACTTAAACAACCAAATATTTAAGGTATATGTTTCACATGTGGGACATTCAATATAATAATATGAATTTAAATGCCTTCTACGACACTATTCCTCTCATCGGGAAAACATGCGTTAAGGGTCCTTAACTAATAATCTTCATAAGATATCCATGAAGTATTAACTTCGTTAACACTCAAAGGGTCTAAGCTCTACCATGAGACAAAACTTATGGTAATCAGTTATCCATACCTCAAAAAATTTCACACAAACTAAGGTACTTTGATACTTCTTACCAAGGTAACACTTCTATTTGCAAGGATCTTAAGGGGTTCAAATTTCATAGTTCCAAGTGTAGGAAACTAGGACCTAGGTTTCAATTGCATGTCATTTAAATTTATTTAATGAGATTATTTGGGAGTGAAACACCCCAAATATATTCACATGGATTTGGATACTCAAGAGTATTAAGGACCATACACACATGGGGAAATTTTTGTTCAAGGGGGAAACTAGAACTACGACATCTAGGAGTAACGATCATACTCCCACTCAAAGTGATAGGATACACATAGTGTATTCATGTCCTCACACAAATGTACCTAATCCATGGAAATGGTATAACAAGGCTTGTTCCAAGTATAAAACTAAGAAAATCACTTATAATAGGTTTAAACCTTTCCTTAACATGACAAGGGTTTTTTGTACTTAACAAGATTCAACTAAAAATGAAGGTATGATAAGAGGGTTATAACTCATTTCATTTATGTGGCAAAGGCAAGGTAATTTTCAACAATAATTTAAGTATTAAGATGAAAATACTACAATTAGTATGATAAATGATTGATTTAATAACTCCATATCACTGTACAACTTTCAATTACAACTACATACAACCTTCAATGCACACATGGAATAACTAACTTTTAATTTATTTTCATTTTCTCCTTTTAAAAATAGTAAATAATTACAATTATTCAAATATACAATATGTCACATCATTTTATACATTTTACAATTTTAAATACAACTATAAAGTCAAATTCCTTCATTTATCTTACTTATCATGCTGCAACCTACAACAACCATTAGAGCATGGGTCAACGATTACTGTTGGCATGGAATTCTACCACGATCTAGCACAACTCATGATTACTATTTTTCCATTTGCAAAGAAAGAAACACTTTACATAACAGAAAGGTAAGAGATGCATTTTCATTTTCATTACATTTTCAAAACTAGAGAGGGGTAGAGAGAGGAGAGAGAAACAACATCACATTTTCCCAAAATCAATTTTATCAAAAAAACAACCAAATTGAGATTCATGAAATCATATGTTAGTGCCTACGTATTTTCCCTCCATATATTTAACTTAATAAGGGTCCACGATAATGTTTTCTAATTTTGTTGCTAGTTTCAAAATGCCAAATTTTAGCCCAAGTGGCTATAAAACTATGTTAAAAAAACAAATTCGATGGTCAAAGCACCATGATACCAATCCTATACATTCACCTATATACAGGAATTCACTAGAGTTAATATAAATAAGAACTGTGAGAACTGGGTACAAATGGTGACTACTTTTTTGGGGTCACCAGTCATAGTTGGACTAGTTTGATCTAGTCATTCAATGACCAGAGGCCTACAAAACCCCTTGTAAAACTAACCCGTGAGTGTTTTTCTCAAAAATAATGGTTGTAAGCAATTTAGTGTAGAAATATTAGAGGTTTATGGAAACCAATATCCATTTCATCACTTGAGGCACAAATAGAAAGCCAAAACCGAACTCAACTTTTAAGTTTCAAGTAGCTTCCCAAGACTGCAAAAATGGCTAACAGTGGCTCCTAGAGGGGTTAAGAAATGTGCTCAAATGAACATGTGAGGTCAAACCAAGGTTCAAACACAATACTCCACATGACAGGGTACCCATTCAAATCTTAACCTCCTCGATTTTGGGGTTTGGAAAGATGTTTTGTGAATCTCTGAAATACGCATTTTATTAACTTTTGCAAGTAAACTATTGGTGTGTTTAATTGAAGACTCACTCTCAAGTCCCCAATTTAACTGGGTATAATTATCCAATATTGTTACAATGGCTTACCAAACATCTTAGGGCATGGTTTTAGAGTATATGTTTGATCTAATTAATCAAACAAGTTGAATGAGAAGTAAATTTTCTATAGAAGACTAGATTTATTTAATTAACTGAAGGCTTAGCCTTAATTTTATTAAAATTTTGATATTGCAAAAGGAAAACTATGAAATTTATTTGAGAAAATCTTTCCTAAAAATACGAGCTAGCAAGACATCAGACAAGGTTCTCTAAGAATTTTTCATTCCTAGCCCACGAAAGCTCCATGCTAAGGAATTTCATCTAGCGGTTCAAAGATTTGTCTAAGCTTCTAAATTTTTCATATATCCAAAAGCATTTATAACTACAACCATTGGCAAAAATTATTTGAGAGACGACCCATATATTATTACCAACACCTCCAGTTTAATCATGTAATACCAAACCCATCCCACTCCAATCTCAACTTAAATCCCATCCTCACATCATTATGTGGAGATACCTCTATTTAAGGGAGATGCTACACATTCCACTATTACATACCCATTGCACACACTTCTATAATTCAACTACAATAATTTTCATACACGTCCATCGTGGAACTAACACTACAACATCTTCTAAAATCCCCTTTTCAATTTTTTTGTATGGATGTCCAAAACTAGTTTAAAATATCCTTGGCACGGTTGGGAGGAAGCTCAAAAAGGCTATGGAGTTTGGTTGTAATGTCGACATTAAAATTTTCCTCTATAATTTGTATTTCACTATTGTATGTATTAGGAATAGGATGTTGTTAAGTATAATTAGTAGTGGCATTCGATTGAAGATAACGGGCGCTGCCAATGTAGGTCGCCAATAAAGTAGAGTACGGTAACAGTCAAAGTACAATAGGAATGTTGTGGTAAAAAGTAAATATTTTTGTAAGTGGTCTTGGTAATGTTAAAATGTCAAAGTTAGGGTAAATGGATAAGTAGGGTCTACATGATTTAGAATTAGAAATATTATATTTGTAATAATAACAAGGAGTGATGTCATAAATATTTTGTATATTAAATTTGTGTAATATCTATAAAGGTGGAACCCATGTGAGATGATAAGGTTTATCTTATCTTAGAAGATAATCCTACATGTAAAGACAAGAGTTGAGGCATGGAATATGATTGGCCGGAAGAGATTTCCTATCCTATCCTAGAGATAGGGTGGATAATCCTGAATTTATATAAATAGAAAGGCCACCCCTCTCATTTAGCATGGAATAAATTTGTAATAATTATTTTATGAATAAAGGATTCATTGTGAAGGTGTGTTAAGGAATCCATCAAGATGAGTAATTGTGAAGTTTCTCCCATAACTATTGTTGGAAAACAAGTGGAGTTGGTAACACTTGGAGTAATTCATGGGTGAGATTGTAACAATTTCATGTTAATAATATATTTTATAGTTGTATTTCAGATTTTTCATCATTCTTTTATGTCATAGTCTATGGTATTCTTGTGTTATGTCTATTGTTGTGTTTCTAGATTACTACCACCAAACCAAAAGTTGTGCATTACTGAAATAATCATAGCATGAGGAGTTCTCGATGAAATATTATCAAAGTGCCAAATTCATGTTGATAGGAGTTGTTCAAGTCTATTTTTCTCCTTCATATGGTCAAGGTGAATTTGTGTGCAAAAAAATTAGTTCTAGGTATGCTATGGGTAATTCTTTCTTCAGGTCATGATAAATGATGCTAAGGGTATTATAAGTGCATTGTAATCTATATGAAGGGAATGTTGAATATAGAGGAGCAAATGATGAATTCGAGGATAAAATTTTGTTAAAAATCCTCTAGACTGCATGGACATCAAGATTTATGAGGTTTCAAACTCTGAAATTACCTAGATTATTAGGAATATTTGACATATTGCGAGATTGACTATGAAAGTAAAGATACCTAATAAATTAAATAGAGGAATTGTAAATTATGCAAAAGTTGAAATGGTGTTCTAAGATATAAAATTTCAGTCTACAAGGTCCATATCATCCAATTATGATATTTATAGTAAAGGGAAGTTGTGTGAATGTAAAAAAATCATGCTTAGAAGTCCGCTTTGAGCACCTACAAGTCTATTTGATAATCTTGTTCCAATCTTGCTTGCTTTATGAGTATCAAAACTCACGGGTATGTACATGAGCATAGGTACTTTAAGCTCTGAGATTGTGATCTTGATATAATAATTTTGTATTCCCCTTTTAAGACTTTATGTGCAAGAAAAATTGTGCCTATGGGTCTATATTGTGCATCTACGGGTAGAGTATAGGACTGTTGTCTTTTTATGAGTATTAGCCTTGTGTAGATGGTATATGCATAACTAAAAGTTTTTGAGATTTAGACTTGAGTAAGGAATGTGACCTCAGGTTTTATTGGTTTGTTTTGGTTTACATATGACTCCATGAGCAAGATGATTGGCTACAAGCGTAAGGAATGTTTGTGAGACAGAGTATGATATCTCCGAGCTATGTTGTGCTTGTAAAGTCCATCCTTGGAAAGATAGTTTTCTCCCAAACTTGTTTTTTAGATGTTGGTATGAAGAAGCTACTAAGAAATACAGTTGTCTTGGACTATAGAGAGGTTGTTAGACATTTGTGGCTCAGAGACAGTGAGTACAATGCTACATTGATAATTTTGATGATTCCCCAGGTGAAAGTTATGTATCATTCCCATTCATGATATATTGTGATCCACTCAAGGTGATTTATAAGGTATATAAGTGATTATTACCTCAGAATAATAAAATGGATATTTAGTGATTGTGCCATGATAGTGTACTACTAAATTTTTCTCATAGTTAACCTACATCCCCTTGTAGGTGCCTAATGAAGTATAATAAAATCCAAAGTGAAGAGATTAAATGTTTTCTTAGCCTCATAAGGTAAAACATGGTGAAAAAAGTGTGGATAAATGTGTTCTTGACATAATAAGTCATGGTTGAGTCAAAATAATGGATAAATACCATAATTAAGACTATCTCAAGTGCTACAGTGACAAGAAGAAATAATGCTACAAAGTGCTCAAATGGTGTCCAAGTGTATAATATGCTTTGTCTAAGACCATCAAGACAGGGGAATAAATTTGTTAATCCATAAATATGATTAAGTAGTTTCCTTGAATTTTTGGTGATAGCCTTGGTGGTGAGTGGTAGGTTGAGAATAGTCAATGCTACAATGACAAGAAAATTTGCTCATACGGAGTGTACTTGCTGACTTAAGGCATGCTAAATCTATTCATGTCGTGGGGACATGTATGAGTTATTTTATAAGGTAAGATGGATGGTTTAAAGGAAAAAAAGGTATGTATTGGGTGTCAACATATTGAATCAACAATTTTTGGTTCTTGATTGCAATATTTCATCTAAAATGACCGCCTAAAACCGAGAAGATGCTTTAGGGCGAGCAAAAGTATTTAAAGTGATTTCTAGCCAAGTAACCAAGGTAATTTGCTTGTTTTTGATCTTTTCTACTAAATATAGTGCTCTTGAGTCTAGGGGGAGTGATGGTATGTTGAGTCAAACCATGAATGACATGTTGTAGCATGACAAATTTGATTGAAATTGCACTAAGATGTCTGTTTAGGGAAATGAGTCCTTGAGATGGTTTGAAGACAAGAATGATAAGAGACAAGAAAAATGTGTGCCAAGTCAAGCAATGCTAACTCAAGAAATAAGGTAAGATGATTTTGTAACTCATACATGACATTTTTGGCATATCCATAGTGTTGTTGGCTCAAATGATGGTCTGCTACAATAGATTCATGAAGGAAAAATAGGGATGAAGTGAAAATAGCTAGTTTGAGCATGCCTAGAAAGTGGAAAATGGTACTTTATCTCATAAAAGTTAAGATGATGATTTCTTCATGATTCATTGATATATTTCGATGGTGTATATTATTGGCCCAAGGGGAGCATGGTGGTTACATGGATGCAAAGAAGGAAAAACAAGTTTTGATTGTAAATTTAAAGGTTTTGTGCTTAATTGAGATCTTTGGTTGATGTTTCTAACCAAAACATTATAATATGAAGCTGAGAAAGATGAAGATTATGAACGTATAGAGATCCTTTGTAATTAATGTAAAAATGGGGAGAAGTTCAGGTAGTTTTCCATCAATGAAAAAGGGGGAGATTGTTGGCATGTGGTCCTATAGGTGTTGTCATTGATGCAAAACCACATTAATGACAAAGTGGATGATGGATTAGGGTCAGATGATGTTGTGGATGATGTTAACATGATGATTCAAATGTGTACTTGATGATACAGGAGATTCAATGAGGATTGCTTACTCTTGCAAGCCCATTCAAGTTCCTAGGTGATGTTTCATGGTGGTATGAGATTCTTGGTGACATAAGAAGCATGTTGCCATGATGGATAATAGGCTTAGAGAGAGAATAAATTTCAAGGTGTAGATTTAAGTTGGTGACCATGTTTTAGGTGCTCATTTGGAGTAGGTATGGATGTTATGGTATATGAGGATGAGTTATGGAGCTACATGAGATCATTGATGCATGTGTGTAGGTGAATTATCATATATCATGTATGTTTGGATCATTTTGAGTGGATTCATGATGAGTTATAGTGTTCTTTTAGTTGACCCTAGCTTCCGTAGTACAAACCCTAAAGGGTAGCTATGCAAGTCTCAATGTCTGGAGAGTTTGAGAAATGATGATGAATTTATGATGATTTGAGATTTAGTATGATGTTTCATGGTATTTTGAGAAAAAATCTAGGATGATATGATATGAATTTTGCAAGATATGTTAGTTTTGGTGAGACATGGTTAAAAACAAGGCCATTTCTAGCTCGAATTGGAACTTCTGATGCTCACCCTAAATTGTGTGCTTTATATGGGACCTTGTGGCTTTCAGGGATGTTTCTAAATTGATTATATAAGGTTTCACAAAAATAATGAGGTCATTTCATCGTCAAGTTTTTATGAACGAATGTTAAGAAGGTAAACAACTATTTATGAGTTTAAAACCCTAGCTTGAAAGTGGTATGCAAGAATTGATTCCTAAGTGGAAATAATTTCTTCCTAGTTCATGGATTATTATTATAACATGTATAGGAATACTTCATATTTCTAGAAAGGTATGGTAGAGGTCACAGTGATGAGCGGGCCCCACTTTATCATGTTAGTTTCTAAAGAAGAGTGTTTTGGGAAAAGGTTGTTCAAAGGAGTTACAAGCTAAATTGAAATTATGTGATTTGTGTGAGGTGATATTCATATAAAAATATTTTTTAGGATGTTTAAATGAAATTTCATGGTCAAATGAGCTCCATTTAGGTTGACTAGTCAAAGGGCAGTTTTGAGGCAATAAAAAGTAGTCTTCAATGAAATGAGCATAACAGGAGCTATAAGAGGAGTTAGGAAGTGATTCAAGTTTTGTTGGAAAGGGGATTTAGAGATAGTTATACTGATATAATTTTTGTCTTATGATGATGAGTTTTTATAAGGTTTCCATTCTAGTTTTTGGATAAGAATATTTTTTCTAGTGCACGATAGGACAAAATTTTCTTTGAAGTTTTGAGTTTATTGGAGCATGAGATTGATTGGGTGATGCTTGTTATCACCTCAAATGTGAAGAGGAATAAATTTTTCATCAAATAAATCCATTTATAGGTCTTTATTATTACTTTAAATGTGATAACTTTATGATATTTGAAAGCACATTTTGGGTTCGCTTATTTCCATTGAGTGGTCACATGGGATAGTTTGGATGTTCTTAAGTGATCTAGTGGCATAAATATGTTTTCAAGGTCCTAAAGGATGTAGGAAACATATTTTTTAAGAAGAAAAAGAACAGTGGTCCCATTAAATGAAATATTCTGATTGGTTGAGCTAAATTGTGATCATTTATTATGTTTAAATGTTAATTTAAAAATGTGTGGTGATTCATGGGTCATGAAAAAGTATGGTTATGATGTTAGGGTAATTTTTTATCTCTACCTATGGGGATTTGAGTCCTTTTTGGTGTATGAAATGATTTTTTTGCTAGGACGATCTACTTGGTTCCTCAGTAAATGTTATGTTATTAATTTGGAATGTTTTTATGATGCATGGGTTGAGCCAAAGGAGGGAAAACATTTTGGTTTGAATTTGAAATAAGATGGAGCATATAAAAGCATTGTTTTTGGTGATTTTGGTGGTATTTGAGAGTGTGTGTGGTATTTGTAAGAATTTAAACCTAGGTGAGTGAGTTTTGTAGGTGTGTGAGCATGAGTTGAGATCTGATCAAGTGTGTTACATGTTGAATAAGATCATCCAAAGCATGTGTGCAAGGGTTTGAAGACTTGAGAAGTGAAGGAAGATCTAGATTATGTAAGTTTGAACACCTAGGGTTTGTATGAGGGTTTGAAGAAGTGCGAGTTGAATCAATAATCTCTATCGGTTGTGGTAGAAATATTCTAGAGATCATATCAGCATAAGTTGGTTGAGTGGGTGTTTGATCATCTTCGGGGTTGAAGCCTCCTTGTGGAGTTGGCGCTTCAAAACCAAGGGCCTCGGTGCTCCTTGTAGGGTTAGTGATATGCTAAATTAGGGGTTGTTTCTCCTTGTACGGTTGGTGTTCTACTAAAAAATAGGGTTATTTCTTCTTGTAGGATTGGTTCTCCTTATGAATTTGGTGCTTCACTAAATTTATTTGTTTTGTGTAATATCAACAAATTTTCAATGGGTTTTCTTCCCCTTGAGGGTTTCCCACATATATTTGGTGTTCTTGTGTACTCTCTTTCTCTTGATCTTGTGTATGGTTGTTTATATGCTTAAGTAAACACACATATGGTTTATGGTTGAATAAATGGTTGAATGAATGCTAATGAATAATGGATGGTAAATGAAATGAAATATTTTTAGGACTGATTCATCCCCTCTCAATCCATGTGCTTTTAACAAGAGATGATATCCATGTAAGAAATATAAAATCTTAATGTAATGAATCAATGGGAGGTAGTTAGGGATGGTTTTTCATAATAATATACTCAAAAACCAAGTGAGGAGATTATTTTGAAAAAGGAAAAGTGAAAAAACTTTGTTTTTAGAGGATTACATGTAATATGAAAGTCAAAAAAGGCTAATTTTGAATAAAAACTTAAGTTCTTGTGTTGAAACTTTGGAATCTCTGTTCATGCACGGTTTTCATAAGTGTTCCTAGAGGAGAATAGTGTATGTTTTTATATATTAGAGAGAAGAATGTGGAAATATAACTATAAACAACCTATATGCATGTAAAAACAAGAAAACATTGTTCTTCAAGAGGAAAATATTTTGTTTCATTCAAATTTTTATTTTTATGTTTTAGCTACCTTCTCAGGAGTATGTGAGGGGTCTACATATACCTACAAGAGGAGTTACAAGGGTTGCAAATTTTGTAATTTATTGAAGTTTTCTTTTCTTACTTACTAGGTATATTAAAACTTGGTTAGGGTTTAATGAAAATTCATCTTTAGAGGACCTAAATACTAAATATTTTAATAATTTTTTTAATAAAATTCTATTCAATTACTTGAGGCATATTTTCAAATGTTTAGAATCATGCAAGGTTCTTATATACTATAATTTATGACATATTCGGATTAGAGAAAGGACACCTAGTAGAAGACCTAATTGATAAAAATAAATTAGCGAATTCAAGGGGTATATGGGGAATTAGGTTCAAAAAAAAATCATGAAGCTTAAAAAGATAAAGGGTATCCAAAAAAAGCTTTTAATTTTCCAAGATTCACTATGGTTAGCTCCATGCTATAAGATGTGTTTTTAGGGCTAGTAGGAAGAAGGCTTAGGCTAGAAGGAAAAAAATGATGTTTTCCAAAGTTATTGAAAATAAAACCTTTTATAAGAATTATTACATTGAGAAATAGGTTTATAAAGGATATTTCAATTTCAAACATATCAAGAAGATTCTCAAGCCAAAACATTACTTGCAAGAGCTAGTCCTAGTGTTAGGAAACTAGTCTTAATATACAAGAAGAAGTATTTTTCAAGTGATTTTTCGCTGACCTAAATTAATATTTTTTGTGAATTAAGAATATCTCTACATTAGGTGGTATCACAATAGGTTTTTCTCTTAGAAGATAAATAATAATACTTTCAAGAAGAGGAGAAAGAGAGAAAGGTTGAGTGGGAGAATAAAATTGTGAAAAAAATGTTTTGTAAGAAGAAGAAGAGAGAAGAAACACAATGGCTTAGAAAGCAAGGACGAGAAGAGGAGGTTAGAAAGGAAAATCTAGAGAGAATGAGTGGGTTTCGTATTGAGGAATATACAAGACAAATTGGGAGGTTTGGAGGCTTCTTAGAGAAGAGACATGATATTAACAGAGGAAAGTGATAGAGAAGAAGAGGTAGAAGAAGAGGGTCCATATATGAGACTATTGAAAGTATTTATAGAAGTAGGTTCTAAGACAAAAATTAAGGTGCCATAGTATGGAGGAAGTTTACATTCAAAAGAGTTTATTGATTAGAGCATCAAGAGGGAAAAATATTTTGACTTTAAGGGAATAATTGGAGATAAAAAAAAAAATTGCTTGTACTAAGTTGACAGAGAATGCAACTATTTGGTGGTATTTTATGTGAGTATAAATAATAATTAAAGGGAAGGATAAATTAGAATATTGTGATAGGATGGTTGTTAAGATTTAAATTTATACCAGCTGATTAGCAAACAAGTTTGTTTAAGAAATTGCAAAATTTGAGGCAAAAAGAGATGAATGTGGAAGACTATATTGAATAATTCTATAAGCTAGCTATGAGATCAAGTCACATAGAGGGAGATGTTGAATAATTAGAAAGATAATTAAATGGATTGAGGCTTAACATTTGGGATAAAATCATCTTGTTCCCCTTGGGAAGATTGGAAGAATCTTACCAATAATCCTTGAAAGAAGAAGAAAAGTTGTCTAGAAGATAAGCGTATTATTATAAAGGCATAGTTAGAGGTATCGAGGTAGATGACATAAAAATTAGAGGACAAAAACAACAAAGTCAAGAAGAATAAACAAGTAGCTCAAAAGTGAAAAGTACTTCAAGAGGTGGCTACTCAAGAGGAAGTTATCCTTATAGAGGAAGAGGTAACTTTGGAAGAGGAAGAGGAGAGTTTCAAGGTAAGTGTTTTAAAATAAATAAATTTATTGGCCACATATCATATGAGTGTCTAGAGAACCCTCAAGAAATTTGTAGTAGGGTAAGTTAAGTAAGAAATTAGATTGTACATGTTGATGAAGAAGAGAGTGTGGGATCACCATCACACATTGAATAACCTAAAACAAGAGAGGCATTAATGATGAGAAGAGTACTACTGAAATCAAGCAAAGAAGTTGAAGAACCAACCCAAAGAAGAACCTTATTCAAGACAATGTGCAAATCCAAAGGTAAGTGTTGTAAACTCATTGTTGATAATGGGAGTACAAATAATTTGGTGTCTTTGAAATGGTAGAAAAGTTAAGATTACAAAATTTGATACATCCTAATCCTATAGAGTGTATTGGGTTCACAAGAAGTGTCAAGTGTTAGTGAGTGAGCATTGTCTTGTAAATTTTCAAAGTGGAAGTTATAGGGATGAATCTATTTTTGATGTGATGCCCATGGATGCTTTATCATGTCTTACTTGGAAGATATTTGTATTTTTATAGGAGGGATATTAATCATGGTATAGAAAACACATATACACTATAGAAATATGGTGTTAAGCACACCTTAAACCATCTAAGGGATAATAATACTTGGAATGAAGGCTATTCAAGGGTCATGATGATGGGTGGTAAAGCATATTTTCCAAAGAAGGATAGATATGATTTTGAATCATCAAGAGTAAAAACTAAAAATAAGACTAATATAATAAAGGAAAAGGTGAATGAAGTCAAGAAGACATGGCAATGGCTGAGTGGTGAAGAGGAATTTCAAAGAAACCTTTAAACAAGAGGAGGAAAATAAGTTAAGGATGATGAATTTTCAGATTACACAACAGAGAGAGGAAATTCATAGCTCTTAGGAGAACAAGAGACAATAAATAATGAATAGTATTCTGAGCACAAGAATACTCTTGGTTAATAAATTTCCAAGGAGGAATGTCACATTCATGAAAAGTGGATAGAAAAGCTTGGGAAATATGAAGAACAAAAGATATTATATGATAATAAGGAGAACTATACAAGCATGGTTAAAGGGGAAATGGAATAAGTGAATGAGTTCACCAATAAGGTTGTATTAGCTCTATATTTTCCATCTAATGTTTCCTCCAGTGGTAATTGTGCATGTATTTAAGTTTATATGTTGAAGTAAGTGAAAACAAGTGAATTATCTAAGACAAAGACTCCATTCTCATATATTAAGGGCATGATACCTCAAAGGTTAAAAAATTGTGTGAGGAGGATGATGTATTAGTTTATATTAGAGTAAATTCACTTCATTTATAGATAGAGCAAAGTGGTGGATTCATGATCTAGTGATGATGAAGATTACATACAGATCCAAGAACAACCTTATTAAACAAGAACAAGTTCATTCAAAAGGTAAGCATAATTGTAAAATATATGGTGTAGAAGATGAAGATGTTATATTCATGGTATTAAGTCATGAAAAAAATACACAGAGGTCAGTTTCAACTAGAAAATAATAAATAAGAAGACAAAATTTGGCAACACGTGATGAGCATGAGCTTATGGTTTAAGTTTCTTGTTCCTATGGAGAATGATGCAGAACATCACCTAGGAATGTTATATTAACCAAATATTTGATTTAGAGCATGTTAAAAGGGTATATAGGGGATTATGGAAGTGTTTAGAGGTCATAGGACTCCATCAAATTAATTTTTTTCCTTGAAAGGTGGTTTCCTTCCCAAATTGAAATTGGAATTTCCTAGTTAGGAAATTAGCCATTTTGAGTAATTTTGGCTTGAACCAATAGGATAGGAAGTTTTGGTGTGAAGGTCATGTTTAGGTGTCTGGAACATATCTTGAGTTTGGAAATGAGTAAGATTGTAATATTTCATCAAAAATCATGTTTACTTATTGATGCATTTTTTGGGGGTCTTCTTAAGCCAAGAAGTGCTCTCCATGTAATAAATATAAAATAATAATGTAATAAATCAATGGGAGGTAGTTAGGAATGGTTTTTCATGATTACAGACTTGAAAACCAAGTGAGGAGATTGTTTTTCAAAAAGGAAAAGTGAAAAAAATGTTTTTAGAGGGTTGTGTGTAAGATGAGAGTCAACAAGGATAACTCGAATAAAAATTAAGTTCTTGTGTTGAAAGTTTGGTATCATTTTTCATGTAAAATATTCCTAAGTTTTCTTAGAGGAGAATAATGTATGTTTTTACAGTTTTGCAGAGAAGAAGGTGGTGATTTAGTTATAAACCACCTACATGCATGTACAACAAAGAAAACCCTATTCTTGGAGAGGTAAATCTTTTGTTTCATTCAAGTTGTCATGTTTATGTTGTAGATACCTTCTCTGGAGTATGTGAGGGGTCTACATATACCTATAAGAGGAGTTACATGGGTTAAAAAATTATGTAATTTCTTGAGTATGTCATTTCTTTCTTACTGTATATCAAACCCTATGTAGTGCTTAATGAAGAATTCATCTTTAGTAGATCTAAACACTAACTCTTTATCTAATATTTTCATTTAAAAATTACATTTGATTCCTTGAGGCATATTTAGAAAGTTTTAGAAGCATTCAAGATTCGTATAGACTATAATTTATGACAGGTTTGGGATTAGGGAGGAGAACTAGTAGAAGACTTAATTGATAAAAAAAAAAATTAGCGAATTTAGGGCTTAGATGGGGAGTTAGATTCCAATAATGTGTATGAATCTTAAAAAGGATAAATGATATCCAAATGTGTTTTTAATTTTCCAAGAATCGCGTTGGGTTGTTCCGAGATATAAGACTTGTGTGTTTTGAGGGCTAGTAGGAAGATGGATTAGGATAGAAGGAAAAGAATGGTGTTTTTCAAGTTCTTGAAAGTCAAATTTTTTTATAAGAATTATTGCATGGATAAACATGGTTAAAAATTATATTTAGAGACCTAAAATATCAAGAATCTTCTTCAAAGCCAAAACATTACTTGTAAGAGTTATTCCTAGTGCTAGGAAACCAGTATTAATAGACACGAAGAATGATTTTTCAAGTGAGTTTGAGGCTAACCTGATTTGATATTTTTTAGTGAATTAAGAAGAGTTATGCATCATATTATTTCTCATAAAACATAATTTATATTCCAATATTTTTCATAATTTAACGTATACACATAGAGATCTTCATGAGCAAGTGAGCAACAATACTTTCACACTAATAAGATATTTATCACAATTTTTTGATGGATCGTTGTATATTATTGATTTAAAAAAATAAAACATATTACCTTTTCTAGTTACCCCTCATTCAAATTAGAAAAATGAGTATCACCAAAAACAAGAATTAGGCACAAGGTACATTGGTTTCTAGTCTTAATTAACATAAAGGATTTTCATGGAAAACAATGTGATAGTTGCCAAAATTTATAGGGCCAACTAATACACTTTCTATAATTTGATTATAAAATTCATTTTCTCGCTAACCCCAAATATGTTAACTTCCATTCCAAGTCTCTATACACAAAGAGACCTTAAATAAATTAACAAATTTTCAAAATGGAAGTCTATTATAAGCCCAAAGAATCTTCCCTCCTTTTTAAACTAGTTTCATCAAATTTAAAGTTAGTTTCACTTTGTTAACCATCCTCTAACCTTCATTACACAATCCTACAATACTACACTTTGGTTAATTGTTTTACATTCATGACATTGCCTTTGTGTTTTATACTTGCCTAATGTTTGGATATTATTTCCATGTCACTTGAATGGCTAAATATTGTATTACACATATGTGTTTTTCTTGTGAGTAACCTATATTGACTAGGATTTTGTTAGAATTCATTCACATTAGTCCTCCTTATGTGATTATAGCATCCTTACATATGAAATTGAGGGAATAGTCAACTTTCATTGATGTAAATTTTCATTACATGATTTGGATCTTGTATTTGATATTACGTTGGTTTTGTTGGGATATGATATCTAAAGTGATGCATGATTTGTGACGTCATGAATATATTGTTAATTGTATTAAATAGTCACAATATTTTGAGCAACTATTATCTTGGTCACTACAAAGTTATTTTTGTGTATATTGTAAAGGAAATACCCTCTAATTCAATAATGCATGCAAGATAATGAGACTAAAGATAAAATGTAATTTTTCTTTTTAATACAATAGTTTATGACATATAGTATCATTGAAATTATGGTATATTTATTTTACAAATGGATGCTTGTACAAACATGAGAAAGAGACCACATGTACTACTTGTCGAGTTGGATGAGGATACACAACCTTAAAAATAAAGTAAAAACAAAGATATAAATGAAAAAAATAATAATTCAAGGTTGAAAGCATGTAGAAATGGCCAAAGGAAAATTATACCTTTTGATCCTTCCTCATCTTATCATCCTCGATTCAAAATCAGAACTAGAATTATAAATTTGTGTGTTATGGGAAGCTAGATTTTTGTGGTTTTTGCAAGAGTTTCGAGGGAAATAAAGTTTCTCTTGAGATTAACATTAATGTAATGAGAAATAAAGCATATGAACTATAAAATTTAATCTCTAGTGTAATTAACGTGAATAAAAATCTTTCTAAATATATAAAAATTTTGAACTAAGTAGTTGAAGAATAATTACAAATAAAAAATAATTTATCTCAAGAACTATTTCAAATGAAAGAGGAAAATGAGAATTTAAAATCCATGATTGAAATACTTTAAAAAAATTGAAAGCATTAAAGAATAACCCTCTATGAGGAAGGAAAAGGTTAAATGATTTTTCTAACATTGTGTCTTTAGCCCCTTCTAGTGGGTGTCTCAAGAAAAGGATACAAGCTTTTAAAATGATTTTTGATCCTTGCAAAACTAAAAAAATTGTAGAGATGAGTAATAGTTTGGGCCATGTTATAAAGATCTTATTCAAAAATAGTGATCTTTTATCTATGCTTCAACAACATATGTTGTTTCTTTGAGGAAAAAATCAATTTATCATATATCATCTTTTATTAGTGCTGAAAATGCCCAAGGTGCTTGTGATAGTGTTGGAATTAGTAGAAGGGAATATGAATAAATTTTAAGGCAATGAGGAAAGGAATGTTGAGTATTGGGATCATTAAAGTCCTAGTATCTCAATATTCTCATGTGATATTGGAACGAGTTAATAGGAACATATAAATTATTGATCTTGTAGGAAATATGTTTCACATTTTGCTGCTATAGTTAAATCCTCAAGTGAGAGAAGGAAAATTGATTTCAAAATAAATTCCATCTAGTTTGAATTCAAAAAATAATTTGTGGTTTGAAGCTAAAAATATTCTATAATCCATGGTTCATTTTTATGATATTGCAATGTACAAGGAAAAAGGAAAACTTATGCTCTAAAACTATATGAGACAAAGTTGATAAATAGTGTTAAGTTTGAGAGAATTTCAATAAAACTGATTAATAGAAAACTCGTATCCAAATATCTATCTTGTTGATGATTTTTTTGTATAATATAAGAACCACATTTGGTGGTTAGGTTTGTTCAAAATAAAGAAGGAAATTTATGAAATGCTAAAATGAGATTTCCATCAAAAAAATTGTCAACATTGTCATTTCACACAAGTATGGGGAAATGATGCAGAACATCACTCCCGAGGTTAGTTTAGGCATGCCATGCAAAATTTTGGTTTTATAAGTCCATATAGGTCCTAGGAGTCATTCTATTTTGGTTTGATGGGCTCAATAATTTTAAAATTCAAATTGAGGAGTTTCCTCAATTTTTACAAATTTGAACTATTTTTGAGCCAATTTTGGCTTCTTGAGTATATGTAAGGTATCTTAAGATATTTTCTAGCATGTTATAGGTTTTTAAGACCTTATGAGTCATTAGAGACACTTCATGAGGTTATATTGGTCATATAGCTCTTAAACTCGGTTTTAGCTCCTTGGTTGTTAAGATGAACCTCCATATGACTTGTTCATAGGACCATTATAGTTGGTTGGGAAACCAAATCGAATAAGGAGGTATATTTCTTGATGTTGTAACTATTTTTCAACCATTCATTCAAATGAAAAGGATATTTTCTTTAGAGATTCAAGAAATTTTGAGGAAGAAATTTTTTGTTTGCAAATAGTTGTATGCGGTTTCAAAATCAGGTGCATGGCCTTATAAGATTGATATGAATGTGTATAGAGCAATCAAAAGGCCAATGATGATGAGTAAGAATGTATTTTTGATCTTTTGATCTATTTGTGGCATGTTAAGAGTCTCAAATTTTTTTATTTTGAATAATCTAAGAGTTCTATGACAGTTTGGTATATGATATAGACACAAAATCACGCACTTGGGTACATTTCTAGGTCCATAAACACATACTTGCATTTATAGGATTCCTAAGCAAGAAAACTAATAATTGACAGTACTACATTTGGCCTATTTACTTTGTCACTGGTATTCTTTATGTTATTTTACACCCTATAGCCTAGTAGGTACTTTATTTCTTTATATTTCATGACTCTAGACACCAACGCCGAGATAAGATGCAGTGCCTGTGCACCCTCATCCTCACCGGGTACCCCCACCATTTTTCTATCTTATTCGCTCTCTTTGGGCCTATTTTATCTTTTTTGGGTATCTTATTTTCTTATGGATCAGTATTTTAGTTGTCAATTATGAAAATTCAACTAAGGGAATCATATAAATATAAATTTATGTGACCTAAACAAAGGACCAAGCTCTAAACATCTATTATCATCACCTAAGGTTACATCCAAAGGCATATAAGAGAATCAAAGGAATCCATCAAGAATTCATACAAGGGACTATATTTTCTCGCATACACACATAGGAGGGGAAGTTCATTTTGTCATCCACACATTTATTTACTTTAGTACATCTAGTTATCGCCCGCTATCAAGTGCACTTGCACAAGGGCTTCCTAGTACAATTTTATCACACACACTCACAAGAACTACATGGAGTTTGAGATACAATGCTTGGTTGTAAGTTCAATTAGTTGGGTGGCTTTTGGGGTCATCTGACTTCCCATATTACATCTTTATTTTTAATATTTGATGTATATTAAGGGTTTTACTGTGTCATTATCTCTGTAGGTTACAAGTGTGTTTTGCAATCAAGGTACGATATATAGGTGACTAAAAAAGACTATCAATGACCACCTTATGACACCATAAAAACCACATTATGAGTCCCTATGTGGTCATGGGTTCCTAAAAAGGTCTCGGCACCTAAACACACTCACCCCTCACCCAGTGTTCCCTAGTCCCAAAATATTTGACAACTCCGATTTTATTGTGAACAATTGTGACAATCTTCCTTTCATGTTCATCAATTTTCCCAGTATGCACAGTCCTAGATCAAGTGCAAATCAACTAAATCATTTTACCTCTATCTTTCACTTAGGGTTTCATAATTATAAAAATTGTGTCCTCGTTTCATCTATATTCCAGAAATTTCTTAGCATTTATTTATCATACGTGAATCAGAATTAGGGTTTTACAAATTCTATATTTGTTGAATCAATGATACAATAGTCTAACCTCATAATCTAGTGAATAAGACTGGAACAAGGAAGGAAATCATTAAAACAGTCACATGGATGTGCATGTGAATAATTAAAACACTCCTTTAGAAATATTTACTAACAATGATGAAGGTTTGATAAACTCGAGAAAATCCTCAAGATTAGGAATACCTTGTTTAGAGTAACTATGCATTAGATTTGTGAGTTCACAAAGTGACTTTTGGAAGGTAAGCGCCTAATTGACAGCTCCATAAGGTCTTTAATTTTGGCATAAAACTATTAGATGTGGTGAGAGTCATTGAAAACAAACTTAAACCAAAAGGTGAACAAACTAGTGTTCCTAAGCTCTATGTAAAATACTATTAGGGTTTATTGAGAAAATGAAAAATGGTGGTTTGCACTCAATACTAAGCTCTTAAATTCTCAAGGAGTATGTTGACACCTCAAACTCACATATTTCAAACATTTCAAGGCTTGAATCTACATAGTTAAGATATAATTTGTACTAGTCATCAAATAGTCTTGTGTATGCATGATTGAGACCTAAATAGAGGTCCGAGAAAGAGTATTTGAGGCATACTTTACAAAGAAAGTTAATGTGAATTTTTTCCTATAGGAAGAAAATCCAAATGGGTATCCAAAACAATGATTTTTTAATTGATGCTTTGAATCGAATTTTATACCTGATTTTGTCATGGGACAGACTAGTAACATGAAATAGGTATAGAAGGTGAAAGAGAAAGAAAAGGACATAAGCATTGGGAATTGAGCCAAAACCTTACTTACCCACACCTCGAGCTGAAAAAGGGTATTACAAAATTATTTTAGATTTTTATGTGACTTGTAGATTGCTCTAACCTATAACTCACCATCAACCTTGCTTTGAGAAGCTAGTATAGACAATTTTTGCAAAAAGGAGTCTAATTATCTAGTTCTTATGTTTTCAATCAATTTCATGATGGATTTGGCATGGATAAAGGTGGACTAACAAAACTTAGATTTTACATCACCTATTTTGAGCATTGGAGGTCAAATTTTCACATTGAAGGATTACCTAGCCTTGAGAAAAGTGTGTAATTACAAGTTCAAAGTGATTAGTTGAAGTTTATTAGGAAAAATAACCTATTGGATGAGTGG
Organism: Taxus wallichiana var. yunnanensis; assembly: GCA_018340775.1. NCBI lineage: Eukaryota > Viridiplantae > Streptophyta > Pinopsida > Cupressales > Taxaceae > Taxus > Taxus wallichiana. The sequence continues at coordinate 448,081,536 of CM031239.1, forward strand.
TTTGTGTCATATGATCTGCATCAAGAAAAAAATCATGTCAAGGTTATGGTTCATAACAATTTGAGTGGTATTTAACTAAATACTTAAAGACACTTAAATGCATGTACAATGTTAGTCATGGAGAAAATTCAAAGTACAATTGTATTTATCAGAAAGCATCTTAAAGAGAAGTACAAAAGAAAAATAAATTTTGGTATAAGGGAGGTTTTACTTGTAAACAAGGGATCCCTCCCGATAGAGATAAACTTGATTCAAATATGGATTCAATACTACCAATTCCTATTCAAAGGGTACATATATGTAATCTACATGAATTTGCGAGGATGATAAATAAGTTACTTTATTTATTAATTATATTTACTGGAACACACGTCCTTAATAATGCTCCAAAAATCAATACAAATAATTAAAAATTATTGTCGGATGCAAAAGTTATATAGAGGTAATGTGAAAATAGAAAAAGACTTGAAAAGATTAGGTTCTTCTAGTAATGTTCCATCCAAGCCATCAATGGAGGTGATAAATCTTAATAGTTTATCATAAAGGTATTTCGAGGAGGAAAAGAAGTTAATGGGAAATATATAAATCACTTATTAATGTAGATGATGACATGCTTGAAATAGGTAAGTCATGCTTAAATAAAAATAACACATGGAGCTTGATGTCTTATTTTTTCCTTTTCATGAACAAGGATGAATTCATCGAGGGTGATGAAAATAAATTTATGAATATGTTTCAACTTTCACAAAGTAATTTTTTCAAGCATTGGGAGAGAATGAAATGACTACCTATATGGTAAACATGTATAAAATTTTGCTTCTTAAAATATTGATTATATGTAGTGTAACATTTTTGTTTGATTATAATATATTTCAGCATATCCTTTATGCACATGGACCATGGTTTTAAAAAACATATGGTAGTATAAACATTTGGAATAAATAAGGAATGGATAAATCCCACAAGCAAGAAATACATGCATACCATATATGCACTCATCATGGAGGAGGCTCAACACTATCAAATCCATTGCTTCAAATTATAGAGTGGTTATATAGGCATACATGGTTTTTAGACTTTTACAAAAGAAGAAAAAGGAGTTTTTTTTACTATACATGTTGTTATAAGGGAAATTAATGCTTGAAATAAGTGTGGAATTTGATTGAATCAAATTCCATTGAATCTTGTAGAGTATGACAATCAAAATTCCTTAGATTGGAAAAAATATTGGCTGTGCAAAGTGATAACCAATTTGAAAATGATGGGCAATCATGAAAGATTATATATGCAAGAGCTTTTTCACATAGGGTTATAATCTACAAATTGGTTTTAGTGCTCTATATTATTTGTTAAAATTGTATTAGTTCATTATATTTGTAAATAAATATGTCCATGGGTCGAACACTTGGTTTCATTAAACATGATTTTCATATATCATGCCTTTTTATGAAATCTATCTTTTGAAAGGTTCTAAATTTTATGCACTATGAAATTTATTTTTAGAAAACAATATAGTTCCATTTAGTTTATCATGAGTTTTTAGTGATTTTCCTTAGTTTTTTAGAGAATGCAAAATCTGTAGACATCAATTTTTGGTTTTAGTCTCAATATAATTAAAATTTCATATCTAAATATATTTTAGATATCTATCTAGATTCACTTTGGAGTCTTAGTCAGAACATGACATGTGTATTACATACTTTAGACCGATATAGTAGTTGTATTATGTAAGAAAATGTTTTTATCATAAGTGTGAATGTTGTGCATAAACCCAAGCATTTTTTATTTTTTCCACATGTTAAATGATATTTTTGTAACTGGGGTACCATTTTATGATGTTTTATTAATAATTTTTCATTCAACATGCGATGTTTTTTATATATATAATACATTTGTAGGGAAAATTATGGAAAGTAGATTTTCACACTTAGATAATTTGTTAAAGAAAACCACAACATATTACAAAATACATGGGAATCCACATGAGGTATTGAATGTGTTCTACAAACCATGAGGTGTCCAATGTGATTGGTTCACCTTTTCTAGACTACTACCAACATATTCCATATAGGTTCAAACATTATTTTACTAACACATTTATTGAGTCCAAGTGAATAAATTTTGAATCACCATATGAAATAAATATAGAGATAGATGTTTCCAAAATATCAAGCTTATGCAATTCCTTAGGAAAAAGGAACTTTGAAAACAATTAGAGAAAACATTGAAGACTACCTGGGAGGAGAACTAATTAAGAGTAGTGACAATCATTTTAAAGGAGTTTCATTGGGAGTTTGAGTATAAAACTTTGTAGGAAGTTCTAAACCCATAAAATTTATCTATAATGATGTTTATTTTATATAAGCGCCCTCTAGTTCTCTCCTAATAATAATATTTGGGTGAAATTAGGGCTAGTAGGAAGAAGGCTTAGGCTAGAAGGAAAAGAATGGTGTTTTTAAAATTTATTGATAATCCCATCAACATGAGGGTATGAATGTATGAGGATACACTATTTGAAGGCTATCATGAAGTTTAATCCTTGTCAAGAAGATTTCCCAAGCCAAAATACTATTTTGGGAACTAGAATTAGTACTTGTAAACTAGTCCTAATGGATAAAAAACAAATTACACGTGATTGTGGCTAACCAAGTTGATATTCCTTGTGAGATGGTTTTACTCTACATCAGGTGGTATTAAAGTGAGTTTTTCTCTTGAAGATAAATGATCAAATTGTTAATAAGTTGAGGAAGAAATAAAGTTTGAGTGGAAGAACAAAAATGTGAAACAAAAGTTGTAAGAAGAAGAGAGAAGAAGAAAGATGGCTCAAAGAGCTAGGATGAGGAGAGGAGGTCGAGAAGAAAACCTAGAGAGAATGAGTGGGTTTTCATAATTATGAATATATAATACATATTGGTATATTTAGAGGTTTATCAAAGAAGAGGCATGATATTAGCAAATGCGAGTGATAGAGAAGGAGAAGAAGAGGAAGAAGTGATAGAAGAAGAAACTGAAGAAGAAGAGGGTCCAGAAATGAGGATTTTGAAAGAAATTATGGGAGATAATTCTAATCCTAAGATGAAGGTACTGGATATGGAGGAATTATATATCTATAATAATTTATTAACTAGATCACTAAGATGGACAAATACTTTGATTTTGAGGGAATAGCTGAAGATAATCGGAAAAAAATTCATGTACTAAATTGATATGGCATATAAGTATTTGGTGAGATTTTGTGCAAGAAGAAAGAAGAAGAGGTAAGGACAAAGTAAAATATTAGAATATGATGGTTGCTAAGTTAAGATTTAAGTTTATACCAGCTGATTACTAAACAATCTTGTTTAAGAAATTACAAAATTTAAGGCAAAGAGAGATGAGTGTGGTGGATTATCTTGAAGGATTATATAAGATAGTTATGCGAGTTTGTCACATAGAGGGATATGGTGAATAAGTAATAATATATTTGAATGGATTAAGACTTAACATTCAAGATGATGTTAGCTTGTTCACCTTGATAAAAATGGAATATTTTTATCAAGAATCCTTCAAGGTAGAAGAAAGGTGTAGTATTCTAGAGGCAGAGCTGTAGGTATCGAGGTAGATGGAATAAAAAAAGTAGAGGAAAATAGCATCAAGGTCAAAAAGAAGAAGCAAGCATAACATAAGTGTAAAGTAATTCAAGAGGTGGATATTTAGTTGGAAGTTACCCTTATAAAGGAGGGGGTAAAATGGAGGAGGAAGAGGAGAATTTATAGGTAGGTGTTTTAAATGCAATAAATTTTTTGATCATAGATCATATAATTACCCATAGAACCCTCAATAAAGTGGTAGTAAGGTAATTGAATCAAAAACTCAAGTTGTGCATGATGATGAGGAAGAGAGTGTAGGATCACCATCACACATTAAGGAACCTAAAACTGTTGAGAAATTTATTATGAGAAGAGTGATTTTGAAATTAAGGAAATAAGTTGAAGAACTATTCAAAAGAATAACCGTATTCAAGAAATTGTGAAAATAGAAAGGTAAGTGTTATAAAATCATTGTTGATAATGAAATTAAAGATAATTTGGTGTCTTCTGAAATGGTAGGAAAATTAAGGTTGAAAAAACTTGATACATCCTAGTCCTTATAAAGTGTATTGGGTTCAAAATAATCATCAAGTGTTAGTAAGTGAGCAGTACCTAGTAAAATTTCATAGTATTAGTTATAAGGATGAGATTCTCTATGATGTGATGCCCATGGATGCTTGTCATGTCTTACTTAAATGACCTTGGTTATATGGTAGAAGGTATATTCATGATGGTATAGAAAAAATATATACATTGAGGAAATATGGTGTTAAGCACACATTAAACTCTTTTAAGAACAATAATGTTTAGAATGAAGGTTATTTGAGGGTCATGATGATGGGTGAAAATACTATTTGCAGCAAGAGGAAAAAGATGGCCTTGAATCATCAAGAGTAATAACTGAAAGGAAGCATAATATGATAGGAAACAAGGTAAGTGCAATCAAGAATATGTGGAAATGGTTGAGTGGTGATGAAAATTTCAAAGAAAACTTCAAAAGAAAGGAATAAAATGTGTTGAGGATCATGTATTTGCAGACCACACAGAAGATAAAACTAATTTTGCACTCTTAGGAGCATAAGAAACAAGAAACTTTGAGTTATGTCATGAGTGTAAGAGAGTGATTGATGAGCTTGTCACTAAGGAAGAAAGTTACAATCCTAAGAAGATTAATGAGATAGATAAAGAGCATGATGAATATTATATTTAAGAATTATACCATGAGACCATGGTTCAAGATTATAAAGATAGAGTGGATGATGTCACCAAGAGGGTTGTAATGGATCTAAATTTTCAATCTGATGTTTCTTTTAGTGATGTTTGTGTAGGTTATTCAACCTGAAGGGTAAATCAAAAGGAGAAAGTATTACACAAGATAGAGACAACATCCAATGACCTTGATGTGTAATACCTCAAAATTAACAAAAAAACAATGTGAGGAGGATGATATAACAATTAAAATTAGGTGAAAATCACTTCATGTAAAACTAGAGCAAGGGTGGATTCATGAGAAAGTGGTGATAAAGATTACGAGATAGTCCAAGAACAACACCTACAAAAAGGAAAAAATCATTTATATTGAAAACAAGATTATACAAAGCATGGATTTCATTATGAATAAAGTTCATACATGGTATATAATAATCAACAAGCACAATAATAAAAATTCAATTGGAAAACAAGAAATAAGAATCTAACCTTTGTGACACATCATGAGCAACAACTTGTGGGTCAAATTTCTTACTCCTATGGAGTATGATGCAGGAACATCACCTAGGAGAATCAATTTCATAAATTTTTTAGGTCCTTATGTGTTATCAGTCATTTATAATAGCATGAAATAAATTATAAGTCTTAGATTTTAAATTTGAAGTTTCCCTTCAAAACTCAAATTTGAATTCCCTACTTGTGAAACCTCCAAATTTAGGAAATTTCATATTTAATGGTATCTTGGTCAGATTATAGGTTGTATTATGGGTCTAAAAATAGCTATTGAGTCATATTTTGAGGGAATTAAACCATCAAATGGGTGTACATGTGATGTAGCTTTGTTTCTATTCCAAACTCAAACTTTGTTAACTTGAGTCTTGGTGTGTAGTTGAGTCTAGTAAAGTTGATACCTACATAAAATTTAGTTAGGGAAAGAGAGCATTAGAATTGAAAGGATAAAAAGGTATGAAGAATATGAATTGAGAGATACTATAGAGATAGACACATCTTTAAAAAGGAGGATTGTATAATTGATGACAGACTTTGTAACAAAATTGGAAAAAATCATTTTATAAACAGATAAAATCTTCAAGATTTGGAGGCTAAAACTTATGTATGAAATAGTACTCAGGAATTTCTAATCATTATTTTATTTTTTGATCTATTGAGACTGGGGAGGATAATTATTTTCAACCAAACATGATTGTACATGCATGTGTATGGATATCATTCAATTTTAGACTCGTAAATTCATATTTCCAAGTATAAGGAGTAAGTGATTAATTTCATGAGTTGTTTCTATAGTTGACTAGTGATTGATTCATACTTAGAAGTAATTAGTAGAGATAGAGACATCCTTAAAAAGTAGGATTGTATAATTGTGAGACTTTGTAACAAAATTGGAAAAAAATAGTTTTATAAATAGATAAAATCTTCAAGATTTGGAGGCTAAAACTTATGTATGAAATAGTACTTAGGAAGTTCTCATCATTATTTTATTTTTGTGATCTATTGAGACTAGGGAGGATAATTATTTTCACCCAAAAATGATTATACATGCATGTGTATGGAGATCAATCAATTTTAGACTCGTAAATTCATGTTTCCATAAGGAGTAAGTGATTAATTTCACGCTTGTTTCTTTAGTTGACTAGCGATCAATTCATCCTTAGAAGTCATTAGTAGAATCTTTAAAACCTAAATTGGTGTAAGAAATATTATTTTAACTCCTCTCGAGTATGTATAAACCATATCTAGGGTTTTACTACAAATTTGTGATTCTAGGGGTTTGACTATTATCTAAAGACCGATTTTGAGATTGTAGATTATGTTAAAGTATTTTCACCATGCTTCAAGGGTTATGAGACATTTTTGTGGTTTGGAATGTGTGATTGAATCATTTCCATTAAAACCATGTTTTCTGAGGCCTAAAGACCTAATTTGACAACTGTAACATCCTATTTGAGTGACTTAAATTGGGTTGTTGGCTCTAGAATTTTGGGATAAGCTAAAAATCCTTAATGGGTATCTAAAAATGTCAATATTTTTCCTTAAGTATAAATGAGGTGACTTGATCAACAAGACTTTTCAAAAACCAAGGCTACCAAGAGGAGACCTAATTGGGAGTAGTGACAGTCATTTTAAAGGTGTTTCATTGGGAGTTTGAGTATAAAACTTTGTTTGAAGCATGAAATTAGGGCTAGTATGAAGAAGGTTTAGGCTAAGAGTAAAATAATGGTGCTTTTCAAAGTATTTGAGAATCCAATCAACATGGGGGTATGAATGCATTAGTATACACTATTTGAAGGATATCATGATGCTTAATCCTTTTCAAGAAGACTTTTCAATCAAAAATAATAGTTTAGGGAGTTATAACTAGTACTTAAAACTAGTCCTAATAGAGAAAAAGAATAAATTATACGTGAATTTTGATAACCAAGTTGGTATTCCTTGTGAAATTGTTTTCCTTTACATCAGGTGGTATCAAAGTGAGTTTTTATCTTAAAGAGAAATATCAAATTATTAAGAAGTTTAGATAGAAGGAAAGGCTGATTGAAGAAGAAAATTACAAAAAAAAAAATTAAGAAGAAGAGAGAAGAAACAAGATGGCTCGAGAGAGCTAGGATGCGAAGAGGAGGTCGGAGGCAAAAACCTAGAGATAATGAGTGGGTTTCCATAATGAGGAATATACAAGACACATTGGGAGCTTTAGAGGTTTCTCAAAGAAGATGCACGACATTAGCAAATGAGAGTGATAGAGAAGGATAAGTAGAGGAAGAAGTGATAGAAGAAGCATTTGAAGAAGAAGAGGGTCTAGAAATGAGGATCTTGAAATTAGCTATGGGAGATAATTATAAGTTGAAGATGAAGTTACTTAAATATGGAGGAAGTCTACATCTAAAAGAATTGATTTACTGGATCACTTATATGGACAAATATTTTGATATTAAGGGAATAGTTGAAGATAAAAATGTAATTTTTTCTTATACTAAATTGATAGGGCATGCAAATATTTCATGTGATTTTTCGGAAGAAGAAAGAATAAGGAGAGGTAAGGATAAAATAAATATTGGGATAGGATGGTTTTTAATTTAAGAGCCATGTTTATACCGCTAATTACCAAACAAGCTTGTTGAGGAATTTACAAAATTTAAGGCAAAGAGAGATGAATGTGGCATATTATGCTGAAGAGTTATATAATATAGACATGGATTTATATGCACATATTGGCTATTGTTTATTTTTATTTACACATTGGATTTCTTATTATATGTCTTGTTTGTGAATCCTCTAGGATTTTTATGTGTTTATGAAATTTTCGTGTCCCTTATGTGTGAATGAAAAAAGCTTTAATTATATTACCCTTGGCCAATTATGTGTGTGTGAATATAGTGTGTTCCTTGTATGTGTCCATTTTATATGTGACATTGTGCATGGATTTATGTGTGTGATTGTTTTCTTTTATGATTTTTCTTGTTTGTTAGCTATGTACCATGTTGTATAACATACGGTCTTTATCATGGTTGGTGCTAAAATTGTATCCATATACATATCCTCTTATATGTGTTCCAAATATTTTTATCTATTATACATGACATGGGAACACTTCAATTATTTTGAGATAATAAATACACAATATATCCACCTCATCTCAAAAGAGGGGGAATTTAGTGGGGTTATCACAAAATATCAATGAAAATCAAGCACCTAGAAAAAATAAAGGATATAGACATCCACGAATATGTTACATGAATATATTTGCGGGGTTACTGAGATGAGAACACATACATTTTATATATAGGTATTATTCAATGCATATAGATAGAACCATGGTATGGTAGTGTCATGTACATTAACAATTGTATATAACCCAATTATAATAGAAATAATACATATCTTCTTCCCTCCCTCCTTATTTCTCTCTCTATGTTCTAATTCTTCATTGAGGATGTACTTTTTCACTATTTTGTCTTATTCACTTAAGTGACCTTTTAATTATACATTGTAAGAGTTATTTTTCATTAATAAGAAAAAGACTCACTTTCATTCCCTAGGAATATGAAAGGTCACAAGTGATAAGAATGTGAAAGGTCATGTGGGGGAGATGAAAAGTCATATTGTAAATCTATAAATTGGAATGGATTTTCTATTCCACAGTGTAGTCAATTGTGAGTTGTTAGTGGATAGTTTTTTCTACTAAATACATGTAAAATATTACTTTATTTTGTTATCTCTTATCTATGTTTCCTCTACTTATCGCATACTCAAATTTGTAAGCATGGTGATCTTGAACAATCAAGAAAGGGATTTGTATCTTTGAGGAATAAATCAATAGAACTTTGGGGTAAGTGCAAGCAAGTTGGGGGACAAAAAGGGGTCATAAGTGGACATCATATTGCAAATAACAACATAATGTCAACTTGTAGGGATTATTAACAATACATACACTCAAAATTAGAAAACCTTATATCAATATGAATTGTAGCATCCAGAATCTAGTTTCTAAAATACTATTTTTTTAATAAATGGACAAGTTTAGCTTTATTTAACACTCAAAATTCAATGACTTGGTATTTTTCAAAAAATGCCTATAAGACTATAGTCTTTTTCCCGCGATTTGGATGACAAAAATTAATATATATTTTTCTCCTTTGGTGAGAAGTTATATGTTGCTATCTATCTTGGGATAGATTGTATTTTTTATTTTTTAGCAATATTTTATTTTTATGATTTTTTCGTGAAAGTGGTCTGAAAACATAAAGAAAACAGAGCACTTTCTGTTTGCCCGCCATAACTTCATCAAAAATATTGAAATCAAATAAAAAAAATTTGAACATGTATATAATTTCACCACGGTTGGGATGGTATAAGTTTTATCACATTCTGACAAGTGAAACAAAATTTGTAGTCTTAAACGTAGACATAAACATTCATGGGAAAAAGTGTCTTAAAGACCTACTATTAGTAAAAAATTATAAAATGATATTTATGCTATTCAATTCACTTTAAAATCTCATAACTGAAAATCCATCATTCACAAAATTAACCTGCACTATATTATCCCCTTTACCCCTTCCTTAAGAAAATCTATGAAAGAACAAGCTTAAACATGTAATCATGATTGAATTAATAAATGCACCCTACTACTGGCACACTCACTACACACAGAATGACACTTAGATTCAGCCAATATCTTCCATCTATTAATAAATATAGAAGCTCCTTACATATTGTCAATCTATCTATACCAATGCGCGTATAAATGCACTATATGATGATGATTAGTAATATCCATCTATAATGTATATTCTTATTATTTACACATACATACACATCTCGTATATCATACATATCTCTATATCTCTCTCTCTTCTCTCTCTATATATATACCTACCTACATCATCATATATATAGGGTGGGGACTTTCCCTTCACCACTTATCTATTCGAGAAATAGGTCACATGCTTATTATTAATAGCCACATGCCCATTTACAATCATAGCCACACATGCAAGTGCTATCTATAGTCCTCTTATAGTTAAGCTGAAAGTGTCAATTCTATTCTCGGCTTGTCTCCATGCATAAACACTTGAACCACTTCTCTCAAAGATAGACAATGCATGTGTGCACATGTCTCTACTGCATCGTTGATGTGTGTGTTCACACCATCTTCTTAAAAATAGGTCTTCATGCTCAAAATCGGCTAAGTCTAAAAAATGAACTGAACCTTCCATGCATGGGTCCTTCTGTCCTTCCCGTGCCCTTGGTTCTGGGCCTTTCTATCCCACGCGGACTCCTTGTGTGATCTTTGACAAGTATTCTTTGATCAACATTACCCCACACTAATCTCATTGTCATCCCGATAATGGGTATCTCCAAAAATTGAAGGAAAGAATAGAAGAATGGAAAGAATAAGAATGAAAGAATGTAGATAAATAAAGAATTTTTATGAGGTTATTAGGAAACCTCCTCTGTATCAGTTTGTAGTATCAACTCTGGATACTCCTCCTTTATTTTGCCTCTCAAATACCTGTCATTCAGTGAGTGCTTGCTCTACTTTTTTGGGATGTCCACAGCAATGGATTCCAACTCATCCCTCACAATCTCTCCTTTCTCATTTTGTAGAACCAACACAACACTGGACATTGATGTCATTCTTCCTTCTAAAAGGTCCATCTTTTGTGCAATAGCTTTCCAAGCTCTTCTAGCCGAGTCTTGTGTGGTTCTTGTGCTATTTTCAGGGCCTTGCTTGTTTAACCATTGACAACCTTTCTGCATGGCCCAATGTCTCATCTTTCATCACTTTCTAGACCTCATTATTCTCTTCGAGGGTCTTGATGTTGATAAGCACCTCTAGAGTTGTGCATACATTTAAAGCTGGTCTACTTTCTTCAATACTTCTGTAATGCTTGCAACAACCCTTCATAAGATGTAATTTTTCTCATCATAGATGCTTTCTCTCGATTGACATCTTGTTTAGAGCATTCTGGTGCTTGCATACGTAGAGTTTCATCTTGAGTACCAAGTCCACCAACTTTCCCACATAGTGTATCGTTGAAGGAAATGTTTGTGGTACCTTGGCCTCTAAGTGTGGCCTTGCTTTGATTACATTGTCCCCAATCTCCTCTGTGATGCTTATGAACACCTTGTTCTTCTTCTATGTGAAGTCCCTCTCTTGTGTTATGCGTTATCTCTACATCCTTTGTCTTTGACTCTCTCACGTAACACTGCTTGATCGTGGTAGCTTTGTCCATGTTTCTTCTAGCCACCTCAGTAGAAACTTTCACCAATGCATTGTTGACCTGCTCATCTGACATGATAGTAGGCTTTACATTGTCATGTGTCTAGCTTGAGGTGCCTTCTTCAGTCATCTCGAAATGCATGACTCTTTCACACACATCAAAGTTAGGCTCATCCATGTGGGTGTGCATTGACCATGATAGTTGCTTTTAAGTGTGCACATAGTCACCATATCCTCATCCATTAACTCCCAACCAAATAAATCCTTATGCTATCGTGCTCTAGAAGCGGGTGTGGAACAACAATTTTTCCTACATCCTCTGCATACCCCATGGTTGGTGGAATGTGCTCTCCACTTGTTCTTCTAGACCTTTGTTGCTTAGGAACTTTAGCCTCCAAATTTGGGACTTGTGTCTCCATGTCCTGAACATCCTCTGTAGTTGTCTCCTCTGGTCTTTTCTCTTCCTCTTCTTTTTCCTTTGATGCCTCACCTTGTTCTTTATGTCCTCTGGAAGTGTAGGAGAATTAGGCATGCTTTCCTTTGACTCTTCACCTCCTCATTCAACTTTAGTTTCCTCCTTCTCTGTGTGGTAGCCTCCTTTTGTGGAGAGAGTCTGGGTGATTTTGCATAGTGGTTGGAGTAGCACCTTGGGTCCTTGTTCTCCTAAATACCCTTTTAAACTTGTGCTCCCCTTGGACTGCATTCAAGTCCTCATCATCCCCCTCTTGTGGCTGAGGTGGTGTAATGCGTGCTCAGCTTCACCCTTATTTGTAGGATGTCTCCTACCCCTATGCTCCAAACCACCACTATCTTCGTGCTCCTCCTCCTCATCCTGCACTTCAATTGGCTCTGTGGGCTTAGGCGTTGGGATGTTCTCCATTGTATGCTTTCCCTTTGGTGGTGTTGGAAGTGTGAACTCACCTTCCACATATTTTTTATTCTCCATTTTGGCTTCAGTTGGAGATACACCAATGTTGCCCCCACATCTACTGACCAAACTTATTGGTTTGATATTCAATACCTCTGAAATGATCCTCTCTGTATAAGCACTTCTACCAGGATACACATACTTCTTCCTCAATGTATGGTAGTCACAGTCTACCTTATCTGCATTGAAGACTAGTCGGTGTGTGTCTGTAAATCTATGAACAGATGCTTGAAAATACCTTGCAGTGAATGCGTAAGGAAACTTGCACCAAGGGCTCAGACTCCATCTTTCATTGGGAAGCGTGTGATGTAGAAATGTTGATATATAACAAACTGAACTTGTTTCCCTACCACTGTTGGTAGGTCCTTTGGGATGCCACTCTTCCCCAAATGTCACATGTGGAGCCTGTCATACCACTTCTCCACCCTTTGCTTTACATCATCTATCATGGCCCCCTTGCATAGGTACTTTTTGAATCTTTTCAGTTGGGGACTTGTTCTCCATGGGGTATTCCCATACTTTCTCCTTTGGTCCATCTGGTACTCGATCTCCATGAATACCAGTGATAGTAGAACAAGCCCCAAAGTTGATCTTCCCTCTGTGTGCACTTCTTTGACTATTTTCTCTACAATATAGCCTGTAATGTTGTAGATTGTCCCTTCGACATCTTACGTGCCACATGTAACCACATAGTATTTACCTGTGACCACCACTCTTGATCATTTAACTTGGTAACAAGGTGTGTTGCAGCTTGTATAAATTGGATAGTTCTTAATTTATCTATGTCCATTCCATGCGTGGACCCTTCAGGTATCCCAACTCTGTTTGGTCTTTACAATCATGGCTTTATCTACAAGATCACCTTTTATATCTTCTCTCTGTGGCCTTCAGACCTATAACTGATGAGACAAGTGCAGATGAAATTCTAACTCTGTGTCTGCAAAGTAGAAGAAGTCTTCGTGTACCCTGCTCATGAGCCATTGATACAAGGGCTCATACTTCCCAAAATATGGAAGCTCATATAACTGGTAGACCCCAATTCTCTTCAAAAGCTTTTCTGCATCATCATCATCATTGGCATGTCATCCATGCGTGTGCTTTGTTTGTTCTAGCAGTGAGCAAGGAATCGAGAGCTCCTTCTTGTTCTCGAAGTCTGTGATTATATTCACTCACTTTTCTCTTTCTGATGGGTGAATCCCATTCTTGGCCGATGATGACTCCTTCTGGATATTGCATCTCTGAAAAATGGCTTTCGGGTGCCATCTCTTTCTCTCGATGATGACCTACTTCTTCTTCTTTTTTACTTATTTTTGTAGATGCCTTCTTTGGTGCCATTTTTACCTTGCAAATGTCTCCTCTTCAACTCTACAACTGTGAATCAAACCCTAGCTCGATTCAATTATGCCCTAGGTGGAAACTTTGTAACCTAACTCTTTTTATCTCCCTGCTTCACTCAAACCCTTCACCACTGGGGACACAAGCTTCTTATCACATAGATCTGGTTGTCACTCTTGGTTTCACACCCTTCACACCTTAACTCGATCACTCGGCTCTTTGCACTTGGCTCTTCTCTCAAATACTCTTAGTCATGATGGTAAAAATGAATCACATCCCATCCTTATTATAAAATTTTTCAAATTTTGATGCATTTATTGCTCCTTCACCTACAAATATCCCCTCATTCATTGACCAAATCCATTCATTTGTGTGTGTACATCTTCACGCCCTACTATAACCTTCTAGCGTGCCTTCCTACCCTCTGGTCATAGACTTCTCTTTGCGTGCTCTCTTGCTGCCTTGAGTACCTCATCAATGTACCTTCTCCTGGTAGCTATCATGGCCTCACTTACCTCGTGTTATATTGTTCTTTCATTCATCTCCATCCTTGGTCACTTTTGAGAAGCAATCTTCTTTTGACTTAAAGCACACCCGTAGTAACTTATTCCTTTCACCTTTCAATTCCCACAGTCTTTTTCTTGGATAACTACAACCACCCCACACAAAAAGTATGTGTAGTCCTCTATGCATAAACATTCTTCATATATAATTAATTAGCTTCATGCATGTGTAAGTGCTTATTACAAAACAACAACTAAATTGACAAAGCATAACGATGATGAAGGAAATACATTAAGGAAATACAGAATTGAAAACCTAAACTAAATGGAAATACTGCCTTATTACAAACACCAAGAAGACTTATTTATAGTAGGGCTTCAACCTACTCCATTAAAGTAACTGGGTAGCCATGTTCCATCAAGTGCTTCTAATTGGAAAGCACTTGATTCAAGTATAGAAGTGATAACATACGGCCCCAACCAATGTACTTTGAGCTTTCTGGATGGCGTAAGAACTTTGAGTCATAAAGAAGTACCATTTGTCCAATCTCAAACTTCTTATCCCTTATGTTTTCTATCATGCCATGCCTTTTTCTGGCCTTTTCCTACTTTTGACTCCATCGTGTTATGGCTCGGTGCTCATCTAGTTGAATCATCTTTTGATACGCTCTTCTAAATCTTGTTCATCAGCTAGACCTCCAGTGTGTGCAATGCGCAAAGAAGGTAACATAAATTCTATAGGGAGAACAACTTCCATGCCAAACACCAACTGAAATGGTGTGGCTTTGTTCAATCTCTTGTAAGTTGTTCTATATGCCCAAAGAATATTGATACTTTGTCATCCCAATCCTTTCTTCCAACATCACAATTTTTGTCAAAGTCTGGCTCAAAATCTTGTTGAAGGCCTCAATCAGTTCCATTTTCTGAGGATGATAAGGTGTAGTTTTATGGTGTGTAACCATAAACTCATCTAATAGGATCTGATTGTCTCATTCAAAAAGTGTGTACCTCTATCACTTGTCAAGCTTAAGGGACATCCATATCTTGTAAGAACATTCTCCCATAGAAACCTAGCTATGTTGTGTTGTAGCTTTAAATACGAGTCCTTGGTAGGTGTTCTGCTTACCCCACACATGTGAGATAATATGTGTAAGTAATGATATAGTGTGATCCAAGTCCTACTGTGCGTGGTTGGTGAAATAGGTCCTACAAAATCAATGGCCCATTTCTCAAATGGTTCGGCACTAGTAATCGGTCTCAAAGGCATCTCATCTCTTTGCCCTGGTTTTCTGAGGTGTTGACAATGATCACATGCCTTACAATATTCTTTACAGTCCTTATACAATGTCTCCCACCATAATCCAGCAAGTAGGATCTTCGGGCAGTCGCATCACCTGCATAATGGCCTCTGCAATACCACCATGAGCTTCTTCCATAATATCCTTATGCTCATGCTCTAATACACAATGATGTAATACTTCATCTCTACCTAGCTTGTAGAGGTCACCATTGATTAACATAAATGGTGTTGCGCGTATAGCAAGCTACTTCTTTTCTAATGCTTTCATTCCTTTAGTGCCATACATGTTCGTAGAAAGACAACAATGTCTTCTAATTCCATGGGCATGCGTTGTAACCTATATAACTGTGCATCTGGCATTGTTTCTTCAATTATTTGTGCATCCTCTCTGAATTGATTCTAGATAAATGATCTTGGTCAGAATTGCTTTTCCTAGCTTCACCACAACTGTGAAGTCAAACTCTTGAAATAGGAGCACCCATCTGCATATGTGCCCCTGTAAGATGGGCTTGTTTACCAAGTACTTCAATGCCATGTGATATGTATAAAACACAAATGGTGTTGATAACAAGTACTATCGAAACTTGTACAATGCATAGATCATTGAAAAAGCTTTGCGCTCTGTAGTTGTATAATTCCGTTTAGCGAGGAGTCGACTTCCTACTAGCAAAAATAGATTGGATGATCTATAATACCTTCTTCCGAGGTTGAGCTAAGCTAACAGTGCCAATGGCCATGCAGAAGCGTCCACATGCACATGAAATGGTTTATCCCATGATGGAAAGTGTAGAATGGGTGCGGTAGTAAGTTTCTCTTTTAATATCTCAAATGCGCGTGTTTGTTGTGGTTCCCAATAAAATGTACCTTTCCCCTTTAGTAATTCTTTCGAGGGTGTGGCAATTTTGGCATACCCTTTTATGAATTTTCTATAATATCTGTATGACCTAAAAATCACACACCTCACTTTTTGGTGGTAGGTGCTTCAGGCCTAAAATGATTGCTGACCTTGGTTGGATCAACTAGCAAACCTTCCTTGTAGATTATATGTCCTAACAGTATCCCAAATGGTGTATAGAAAATATGCACTTCTTGATGTTCAAAGAGATACTCAATTATGCGCATCATTGAACATTAAGCGCATAGATTGTCATGATGATCTTTCACAAGCCCATATATTGTATCCAATCATCTAGGTAGACTGTAAGAAGTTGTGAATAAAATCTTTGAATGCTGAACAACTATGTGAGAATACTGCAGTGCATTTTTCAATCAAAGGGCATCACGGTATAGGAAAAACTACCCCATTAGTAGTAAATGTTGTCTTTTCTTGATCCTCTGAGCAATCCTAACACTGATGATACCCAGAAAATCCATCTGTGAAGGAATATATTTTTGCACCCTGACTCCTTCTAGTATTTCCTCAGTGAATGGCGTAGGGAATGGATCATGTGATGCATGCGACATTGAGCTCCCTGTAGTCCACACATATCCTAATCCATCCATCCTTTCTTGATATTGATCACCATTGGGCTAACCCATTCGACTCATCGAGGGCTTGATAATTCTAGATTTCAACATTTTATCAATTTCTTCTTTTACCTTTTCACACAAATTAGGATTCATTCTATAAGGTCTCTTTCTAACTGGTCATGTGCACCATCCTTAAGTTTGATCTTCATTTCCCCAAGTGATTCATGCACACCTTTAAGTTCATGATATCCTCGAGGGAATAAGTCTGATAATCCTGAGTAACTCGATGATGATCTTTGCTACCTCGAGTCGACCGGTAATCTCCAATTATGGCCTCCTTAGGCTCAACCTTCGAACCTATATTCACCTTCTTTGTCTTCATGGGTTCATGGTAGGCACATGTATCCTTTCTGCACTATCCAAGACCTCGCGCACCCGTGTGAATGTTCAATATCTAGGTTCTCAACTTCCTCATCATCCATGACGTAAACCATCTTTCCTTTCTCTTTCTCAAGGCAAAGTGCGTTCAAGTAGTATGGAGTCCATTTCTTCTTCCTTTTCAAAACATGCTCGAACTCTACCTCCTTTGAATAATTCTTGAATATGCTCTTCTGCTTTTGCACTATCTCCCATAGTTAAGTGCTTGACAAATTTTAATGCCTCTTCTATAGGAGGTTTAGTCGAGAAGTAGTCAAAAGTCTGGATCATACCTGTAGTCAAATCTTTCCAGTTTCTAGTTTCTCGATGTAGTTCTGCATATACATACCAAGCGTGTGCATCCTTGTAGCGTAGAATACAATCTATGCACCCAGAGTGAAGGTGGTAATGCTTCATGTCCTATTGTCTAGAGTCTCTCACCCTTCTTGAATGTGATGTTGAACAGGTTGATCACCATGATAAGTGTAGATTTGTGTAGGTGCATTGTTCCTTATAAACCTAGTAGACAAAGCTATTCAATCTCTTCCCAGTTTATAAGATTATCTCTGTGGACTACCCACAGTGTGTTGTTGTCCCCACGTAGTGTATATACTAACATATCTCTCCTTTTAACTTGATCTATCCACTGTGTTTCCATGGCCTTCAGAAAGGTAGGAAGATCTTTTGTCCCTATATACCAAGGTATTGTGCTACCTATCCATCGAATTGAATGAAATCCATTCTTGTGCATAACCACACTTTTCACCTCATGCCCTACTAATTCATATGTACCATGAGCCCAATTTTCACAAGAAATACTTGTAGTATCACTAATAGAATGAGAATCCTCCCACTATAGGATGCCTTCTTTTGATGGCTCATTGACCTCTGGGTCCTGAATAGTGCGTACATAGACTCTGTTTAAATCCTCCTCACTTAGAGGCTCAACATATGGTGTAGACTTCCCATCTTTATCAAAGGTATCACAACCCTTTCCTCCTTGTTTTCAAAGCTGATATACCCCTTATTGAATCTCAAGTCAGCATTATTCACATAACACCAAGGGCGTCAAGCAAGGCTGGAAAATTGTTCTACTTGCAAGTGCTAATACCTCAAAATCCCAGTGAACTTGGCCCCTTGTATAGTTATAGATGCATCTTCAAAACTCCTATGGGAGTGGCCTTAGTCAGTTTTCCATAAATAACACATTAGATGATGGCTGTAATGGAGGCCTCCCCATTTGTACCCATGCATCTAATGTAAGCACATTTACCTCCACACTGTATCGATCAATATGTTGCTCAACAACCACCCATCCACAACAACATTCAGAGTAATTTCTTTGTCATAGTCAATGTTATCAGGGGGAAGATTTGCATGTAGAATCTATCATCGGTCTCAAGACTTGCGTGGAGTGTTCCCTTTTAACCAACTTCCTAATAGTGGAATAATGTTCTCCTGGCGCAACATCTTACACACCTCTCGTAGATCATCGATATCAGTTTGGACTATCTCTGATGCTTTCTTTTTCTCCTTTAGGTATTGTATCTCACCCTGAAGATTCCTTAGCACTTCCATGGTATCCTGGTAAACTTCCTTTTGATGAGTAGGATCTGGGTACCTGCATGCAAAACCTCCTCCTTGGTGATCGTAGGCTTTTGGTGTAATGCCTCTCTCACGTGTGCGTGTTGCTTCAGCATGTGTAGTAATCTTCACTGTCAATGCCTCAGGTCCTTCTACTATCTTGGGCATCCATTGATCTTCTACCATGCATTTGGATTCTAACCATCCTGGTGCCTTTGTTTTTCTTGCTTATGTTGCTTACTCAGATGCTCATATAAGTCCAGGCACTCTTCATAGCTATGGTTCTTCCCATGAGAAAGAACATGCAATATTCTGAGGACATTCATGCCTATAGTGGTCAGGAGATCCACGTATAACATGTTCCATGAGGGAACTCTCCTCTTCCTCCACCATGGCCTCATCCTCCATATCCACCATGATATCCATGTCCCCTTCCATGACCTCCTTCAAAATGCCCCTCATTCTGTCATAGCATGTTTGATTATGATCCCGATCTGGTGCTCATTCTTACCCTTAGAATTATCTATTATACTTGTCTATCATACCCCAATGTCTATAGCATCCTGGATCTGACCAATCAACTGAAAATCCTAGTATCATGGGTCGTGGACCTAAAATTTTGCAAAAGCAAGATACATTCTTCCTTATCGTGTTGTAACAAAGGACAGTGACTAGCATCATGATTCAAATGAAAAATTTCACAGTCAATAGTAATGAGCATATAGATCTGTGAGGGAAACTATCCTTGGTGTGACCTTCCACTTCACAATCTATACACCAAATTCTGAGCGTGTTTCATGGGCTGAATTTTTTGATAGCTTCTCTAACTACTTTTCCATAGCTATAATTGTGCCTCTAGGAATGGACTAATGCTAGTGTCAATGCTCCCAACTACCTCAGCATGCAAAGCTACTTCCAGTGCTTCACGTGGATCAGTGTATGTCTTATGTGACAGTGCCCTTCTAAAAGGTGTAATCAATCCTCAACATGAACCATTGTGCATGTTGGCTAGCGTGAATATCATAAGATAGCTTAGATAGAAGTGTCTTAAAATGAGCATCATACTCACGTACACTCTCAGTAGTGCCTTGCTTGATATCTTTGAGTGCACTTATACTCTTCTGCTCAAACTCAGGGATATGGAACTCTTTAAGAAAGCATCTCTCAATGCTGCATAATCCACACAAGTTTGATCAGGGTCAAACTTCCTATACAGTTGTGTGTGTGTGTGCCCCTATAATGTAGTGGTGAATTGACTTGCCTTTCACTCAGTAGCCATGATCCCTTTAGCATGCCACAAGATTTCACACATATGCACATGTTTGGAAGCATCCTCTATACCTCTATACTCGGGAGATGAAGAGACATCTCCATATAGATATTTTGTGGTTGTTGTGGACCTTGACCACTGATCTGGAACCTCCTGTGTTCCCTCTGCCTCCAGAACCACCAGATCCACTAGAACTAGAACCACCTATACCTCTTGATCCCACACTGTAGTTGGAATAGGGCCTGTAGATGTACTCCCTATGCTGCTCAGTAGTACTATATTGTACCCCTACAATTTGTGAGGTAGTTCCACTTCAGAGGTGAATCCAACATTCTGCGTGCTCACATTTATGTGGATGATGCACTAAGAATGCTCCTCAAATGACATTGAAGTTCATCATCCTATCCTGCCATTGATGTACTTGATCCCCTGACTTACTCCTGCTTTCCTACTTCCCAAGTTAGTTTGTTGGTTACTTGTCATACTAGATACTGAAAAACCAAGCGAAAGGCTAGGTCACTAGGTGGATTAAGATGCACTCTGGCCCAAGTAGTCTCTTGGTGCACTTCCATGTGAGGCTGAGGGGGGATCTCTATCATGCTTTCCAAGATGGGGAGTTCCTGATGCTCTGGCTCCACGTCTTCTACGTGAGTTGTAAATCCTTCATGAGCCATCTCTCTCCTCCATGCCATACTCTCTCTATAATGAAATGTTGCTTCTCTATCTCCCTCTCGCGTGCCTCATTATACTTAAGCCACCTTTCCTCTCTCTTTTCTCTCTGCCACTAGGTCTGCCATCTTAAACCAAACCTGTTCCTGCCCTCGTGTGTGGTGAAGTTTAGTTAGCCATCGGTTTACTCTCCAGGTTCAAAGTTACCATTAAGATCTTGATCGCCAGTGGAATACCTTGCAAATATGTTCCTCTTGGATACCGTAAAAAACTGGAATTCAGCTACCTCTGGGAAAGAGTACGTGAAATTGAATATTCCAGAATATAACTATTTAGAACACCATGAAACCACGTATCCACCCGTGCATGAGTCTAGATCAGATCAACATCATAGAGGGCTGAAATTTTCTGTGTCAGAGAACAAGTGTGTGATACCTCGATTCCACTTGAGATGCATAAGCGATAAGCCACTCGTATAGTTCTCTTTGGAAAGATAGTGAAAAATCTCTCATATAAGTTGTCATCATACGGGTTCTATTCTACCCAAGTGTGTGCGTTAAACTCAGATCCATTGTTGAACCATCATGCATATTCTTCCTCAGATCATGTATCCATTCCTCAATACTTGCTAGAGTTAACCGGTACGTCTTCATGTGAACCATCCTGAAAACAACTGAAAAAAGAGGTCTCGAGCAATGGAACCAATGATGCAACCTAGAATTTACCAGATAACACCCTAGTCACATTGGCACATCATCACTCGGCCTAGATTAGTGCTGCTCACCCGAAGAAGCATGCAAAGGTACCAGGTCCCTCTTTAGGGTTGTTGTAACAGGATGTTAACATGATGAAGGAAGAAACATATAGATTCATAACTAATCCATCATTCTATAATGCATGCTACCCATAGATCTATGAAAGAACAAGCTTAAACAAGTAATCATGATTGAATTAATAACATGCACTACTCTCTACTACACATAGAATGACACTTAGATTCAGCCAATATCTTCCATCTATTAATAAATATAGAAGCTCCTTACAGTATTGTCAATCTATACCAATGCGCGTATGGAACTGATACAATGATTCAGTCATATGCATATATTCTTTATTACACACATACATACATCTCTCACATTCATACATCATCTCTCTATCTCTATCTATCTCTCTCTCTACCTAACATCATATATATAGGGTGGGGACTTTCCCTTCACCACTTATCTATTCCAGAAATAGGTCACATGCTATTAATAGCCACATGCCATTTTACAATCATAGCCACACATGCAAGTGTGCTATCTATAGTCCTCTTGTAGTTAACTGAAGTGTCAATTCTATTCTCAGCTTGTCTCCATGCATAAACACTTTGAACCACTTCTCCAAAGATAGAAAATGCATGGCGTGCACGTGTCTCTGCATTGTTGATGTGTTCACATGCCATCTTCTAAAAATAGGTCTTCATGCTCAAAATCGGCTAAGTCCTAAAATCTCTATAGTGACGATATGTAGTGCAACACTTATATTAGTTTAAAATATGGGAGTGTCACCACCAAGGCTGGTCTAATCTCAAATGTATACACATATTTTCTCCTTTGATTTTCTAATGCTCTAATTAAGGGTTATACAAGGTTCTACTTTTATTAGATTACTACATGACATCCTAAATATATGAGAGTAGGAAAAACATACAACAAAAATAATTTTTAGACAAGTGAAACACACGAAAGGTTATATACCCATGTTTTAAGGGTCTAAAACTATACAAATCCAGTCTAAGATGTATAATTATAGCCCATACCATAAAAATATGTATGTTATCGTGCTGCTCAAATTTTAGTTCTAGAACTTCTAGTAAATAATCTAAATTTAAAATTTTTCTTGTTATACTATCATGTATATCCAAATATTTCCTTAATCATCATGAATATCTAATTTTGTCTCTCCTATTGTATATGAGCTATGTTACTTATCATTTATCAATCATTATAATTTTGAATGCATTATTCTATTCATGTACAATTGATGTTAGAATTTTATTAGATCAAAATAATATAGCTATTGAAAAACCATACATCCTTCTTAATATTGTATATTCCCATAACATAGAAATTAATTAGGGTGTTAGAATTTAGTGAACCCAATTATTGAATTTAATTTATTTCTCAAAACCTATTAGCCCTGGGGTTTCTTATTCTATCTTACAAATGTTTTGAGTCATCATGTGTCTTATTTGAATATTTTATTATCATCATTTCAAACCTAGAGGGCCATTCCTTTGTTTTAATATGAGTTATTATCCATCTATCTAGGTCCATACCCATGTCCCATATGGAAGAAGGGTCCTCTATGATGGTTCTACTTATTTTATGGCTAATGAGGCTCTTACATACATTAATATTAAAGAAAAACATATTCCTTATAAATGAAAACATCCACCTCACTTCTCTTCTCCTCTCATGGCTACTAATTTTAATGTTGTCACAACTCACCATGATAAGTAATCCATCGTAAAACCCAACATTTCCTCTCCCACCTAGAGCCCTCGTTGATCATCTTATTACTCCTTATAAGGGGTTTAAAATCTTATACCAACTAAATAATACCAATACTAAGATATATTTTCTCAAGTTACTACAAAAGGTGCCTATCTACAAAGACATTATATAAAATGTTATAATTTGTTACATTGTCTTCCGCTACACAACCTACTTCTTTTACTTATATAATGGAAACATTAAAATAAATATATGAGGTAATCCCATTTATTTCAAGAAATATCCCACCCACGATTAGTAAAGATCTGTAAGCCCCTCTTCGATAACAACACAACTTCATGGTTTTCTTATCAAGCGTGTATTGACTAATAATGACTTTGATATCAACATTTTAACTAGTTATTTTCTTAATAAAATGAGAATTTCCATGCATTTGATAACATAAATTTTAATATTGTACATGGTTTTGATAATGTTACCCATTCTACATTAGGAATTATCACTCTTGATAATTTGGTGGGCCCCAAAAATTTTCCCACTAGCTTTCATACTATTGGTGAAATAATTTGTTGCAATGCAAATTATTGGTTTCCACGAATGGTCACGGGGCGAAGCCTCTCCTTCTTGGGTATGGGGAGGATCCCATTATTGAATGTAAACTACCTAAAATTATGGGGTGTCCATTCGGTAGGGGATAACATAGGAATAATCCACTAAACATGTAGAAAAAGTTTGTACGAGTGTATAAGGGAGGAACTTGCTATGAAGGGAGGTAAAGAGAAGTAGAAGAAATAGACAGAGAGGTTAATGTTATGAGTCGTAGAAACTATCATATTCTTACCAAAAGTAACTAGAGTAGGTCCACATTCATTTATAAGAATACAACAATGTAAACAATCGGCAAGACCAATAAACCGAGACACAAAGTTCTACAAATCTATTAATCAAGGACACAAATTTCCTTCTTGGTTGTATAAGATCAACATGCTTGCAAAGTTAGAGAGTAGAGAGGATAGATGAACATAGAAAAGGACATAAGCGGAAATTTATCTTTATTTGCTGGATTTAGTAGTGACAAAAACTCAATAACATACAACAATCAATAATTACCAACCCTTTGGAATGTAGAAGCCATTCCAATTTATAGCATACATAAATGTCTCTTCCTCTTTCCCCATGTGAATTTTCATCTCACCACCATTTGTGACTTTTCATATTATCTTAGGAATGTAATCAATTACTTTATTATTTTTGAAAAGGTAATTTTACAATGCAATATCACTTAAGTGAATAAGATGAAAGAGTGGAAAAAGTACATTCCTAATGAAGGAATAAAATGCTAGAGAGAGGGAGGGAGAAGAGAGAAGAGAGAGAGAGAGAGAGAGAGAGAGAAGTGGAAATATAGATATGGGAAAGATCTTGCTGATGAAGAAATTGATTATAATAGATCATGAATGAAGTTCCTTGCCCTTAACCACATATTTAATTAAAACATTATAGTAAAATCTCCTTTTTATGTGAGATACAAGCACACTCCAAAGTATTGAATATGTGTTTAGAAACACTGTTGTGAGACATTGCAATGTGAACTTGGGATGAATGTTGGCATCACTCATGATGATCCTCTTCTTGTCATGTTTCTCATGACCATTTCCTTGATGACTTTAATTTTTATGTTTCAACACCCTCATAGGCTTCATGATGTTCTTGATTTCACATGTTGCCCAAGTGACCATCTATGGAATTGGAACACCATGGTTGTAAATTCCTCCTTTGATGAGTGAAAATACACTTCTTGGATTTGAACGAGTGTTCTAAGTGACTTGCACTTGATGAACATGAGATGATTTCCTATTATTATGAACACAATGATCCTCTTTAAACATTAAGGAAGGAGTTAGATCACGAATATCACTACATTAATCCTCTCGGATGTGAATTTCACCTTTGTCAAAAATATGTCTTCTTGAATGCAATCAACTTTAAGATGCTCAAACATGTTCTTTCTTGTCTATTTCTTAATGAAAAATTCCTTCTCCTCTAGGTGGAAGGATCATTCCCTCAATGAAAATTTTGTCCTCTAACCACCCATTGAACTGAAATGCGGTGATTGTAAATGATTTTTCCTTATTCCTCTTAACTTCAAAATTCCCCTCTGTGATAAAAATGTCACATTTTAAATATAAGTAGTTTCAGGTTTCTCAAAGACATTCTTTCTCATCCTTCACTCATTAGAAAAGGTCTTCTCTCCCAAATAGAAGAATTTCTCCTTCATTCAATTGAAATTACATAGTGTGGAATCATGAATCTTGCAAGTCACTATGATGTTTTTAAATATTTCAAACACATTCACATGCCCTTTTGTCAGTATGGGTGGCTCAACATCATTGTT
Organism: Taxus wallichiana var. yunnanensis; assembly: GCA_018340775.1. Taxonomy (NCBI): domain Eukaryota; kingdom Viridiplantae; phylum Streptophyta; class Pinopsida; order Cupressales; family Taxaceae; genus Taxus; species Taxus wallichiana. The sequence continues at coordinate 448,107,425 of CM031239.1, forward strand.
TCTTGAACAATATCATAACACTTACTATTTTTAGTAAGTCTTATTTTGATAGGTCCATTTAGTTACCAGTTGCTTGATTTGGCACTTTTGAGTTTCCCTAATGTTCAAAGGGAAATGAAAACTATGAGAATGAACTATTTGCATTATTAGGAAGAATTAATATTTTTAGAAGTGGGTCTTCCTAGTGTCAAAATGGAATGAAAGTGCTCTCAAAATTTTGTTATTTCACAAGGATGCTTTACTCTAATTTTGGAGGATTTCAATCTCCAAAACTTTGTAGATTTGAAAATTAGGTTTTTAGTTTGGGAAAAAAATTAGACATATAAAATAATTTATAACACCGTTGGATATAAATTTGGATCATTGGAAATTATTTTTCGAAGAAGAGTTGTTAAAATCTCATGGGGATTGGACAAAGGGTTTGGGAGATATGAAAAAATTTCCATTTTTAGCATATGAGGCCTTTGGAATATTTTCAGCAGTATAACAAAAAGGGAGAGATATTTTGGGAAGAAAAATTTAGCTTTGACACAAAAAATGGCTAAATTTTGAATATGAAGCTTTTTATTCTCACTTGCACACCTTAACTCAAGTTTGACTCAAGCAAGCTTAACCGAAGTTGAATGAGGGTTGAAGTGGAGTTATACCAATGTAAGAGGGACAAAGGGGAAATAAGGGACACTAAAATGTGACTTGCACCATATGGTGACAAGTGGTATCCTCTTAATCCTTATGGAGGACATCCAGGGGGTGGGGATGAGCACCAAGGGCTAAAATTTGGTTTTCGGGGGCTAAAAATGTGTTTTCTGATGATCAAGGGATAAATGGGATGAAGACCTTGCAATTTTATGTCCCCCTTGTACCCTTTGCACCTTGAGGGGGCATGAGGAACACAAGGAGTGAAAAAGTGCGGCTAGGGTGTCTTTATCATGAAAAGGTGGTCGGATTCTGAATTTGTGCTCACCTAACCACTCAAGTCACAAGTTATAAGAGAAAAAATGATAACCTCTATAGGAGAGTAGAAATTTGTGTCACCTTTGTACCCTTTAGGGGCACAAGGAGTGAAAAAAATGTGACAAGGATTTTTATAATGTCGATGTTACCAACATTGTCCAAATCGGGATATAGGAATGAATTTTATGTTGGAAACATAAGGGAATGAGATCGGGGTAAATCATTCCTAAAATAATTTAATTTGTATTTACCAAACCATTCATTAATTAATTATATTGTTTATGTAACATTCATAACCATGTGTGCTTATTAAGATATGCAACATCAACCATAAGAGCAAGAAACAAAGTAATCAACACAAAAACACCATATGTAAGTGGGAAACCATCATGGGGAAGAAAACCCACTAAAATTAAGCTTATATTACACAAAGAAAAGAAATTTAGTGAAACACCAACTTCACAAGGAGCACCAACCCCTATTTTAGTAGAGCACTAACCCTACAAGGAGCACCAACCCTAATTTAGTGAAACACCAACTCCACACGGAGGATACAACCCCCTAGAATGACCAAGAAAAAACTTAGCCACATGAATATGTTTGATCTCGATATTTTTTCTGCCACAACTGATGGAGATCACATATTCAACTCACAAACCCTAGCTCATACCCTAGGGCATCAAACTTGCTCTATCTTCTTCCTTCTCAACTTTTCTTGCCTCTAATATATTGCACACATTCTGTCAAAAATTACTCAATATGAAACATATCTGATCAGCCTTAAATTCATGCCTTCATACCTATAAAACACTCTCCTCTAGGTCGCACTTTTCCCCCTTGCAAGACTAGCTCACCAAATGAGCTTAAACTCCACTTTTATATGAAAATCAACTCACAAACCCAAATTAGGTCGGTACCTCATGATAAATTAGACCCATACACCTTCATTACATTCAAATAAATTCATTATAATGGTCACATATGACCCAAATAGGTTGGCCTATCCAAAACACACTTTCCATGCACCAAAAATCCTCAAAACCCTTGCATTGGGATGACAAAAATATCCTAATCCCAAAAATATTTTTACCCAAGCTCTAAAAATCATCAAAAATGTTTAAAATAAAATTTACACATCATACATGGTCACAATTATCATGGACCAATCAAATTATTTTGTTTAATGGGCCAATAGCTAATTACCTTCACCAAACAACTGTTTCTAGCACCCTAAATCTAACTTTGGGCCTCAATACATATCAAGATGAACTCAACTATGGAATGTGACAAATATATGGAAATTTAAAGACCTTTAAAAATATCTAAGCAATTTAGATCTCATGAAACATCCCCTAGTTCAAACCACATAAAAAAATTCCTTACCAAATCATGCTTGCCCAAAACCTATTTTCCAAACTCAGTTGATAAACACTCTTGTTTTAGCTTCCAATACCTCTAAATACATTAATATATTCCTAATTAACCCATATTCACTTTCTAGGTGATATAAATCATCAATTTAATCATGTGATGCTTCAAAAAACTCAAAACTTTAGCAAGAACAAACTGTCCGAAATTGTCATTACAATCTTCTTCATAAAATGACCGAAATGACTCCTCAAAACACCTCACCAAGATTCAAAAAAATACCTCAATGTAAATATATATGATTTAACTTTCCATAAAATATAATAACTCCTTCCAAATTTAAGTGAAAGGCCTTCAAACAAGTCCATCTCTATAAACTGCTTTTTATCTCTACTTGGACTCAAGAACTGACACTTAGCCCAACTTTCTCCAACATACCAAAACTCACTTCCAAAATGAACCAAATAATAAAACATACTTATACATTATTCATAATCCATCATAAACCTTCACCAATCATGAAGAATTCAGATTCATCACTTTACCTCTTGTAGTTACATGCACCCTGCTAGAATGAGCATCCTCCAAACTTGAGCCTCAAATAACAACTCATAAATTTTTTAATACCTTGTATAATATTAAAGTTTTATATACCAATGGAAATATATATGAACTAAATTCACAACATAAATTTAATGGAGTCCTAACTCCCCCTGTAGCTCCTGTAATCTCAATTTTACTAAAAGTTGCACCAAACTACCCCAAAACTAGTCAACAAAGATATGGCACATTTTCCACTTTCACTATGACCATGACCTGAAACCTTCATGGACATTAGTAAAAATCCTGGTAATTCATAAATATAAATTTAGTGCATACCTCATTTGGAAAAAAATTCCAAAACCGGAATTAGTCATAAAATTACATTTTCAGGTGGGGTCCACATATCACCACATACTATATCATATATTTCTGGAAATATGGAAGAGTCCTATACAACATCCAATCATCAATTTTTCACTACCAATCAAAACAGGTTGGATATACTAACTTTTCTACAAGCTACTCCTAGTTAGGGTTTCAAACCAACTTAGCTTCTTAACGATCGTTCATAAAAATGTGATGATAAAACCACCTCATTATTTTTATGAAAGCTTCATAAATTACCTTATAATATATCCCAAATATCTCAAGTCCTCATGCAAATAACATAGTTCACAAAGAGCATTAGAAGTTCAATATTTGCTCTAAAAACACACTGTGGCACTTACTGTTTTCACTAAAACTTGCATATCTTCAAAAATATTTAGTATATTGACCTGAAACGTGGTATGAATCACCATGAAAACATAATCTAACTTCTCAAACTCAACACATATCCCAAATTCATCTCAATCTCTCCATCCAATCTCATTTACTTGTACTAAATTGTTTGTTCTCACCGCTTACTTCCCAAGAACCTCAGATATGCATCAAACCACTGAATAATGACTGAAACTCATCATACACCTCAAGTACAGTACCAAAATTTGAAACCATGCTTAGAAAATAATTATTTGGTCCCATAGTCATACCTCTACCTCATTCTACATGCTCTAAGGCTAGAAACAAGCATGGAATGACTTGACTCAACCATGAAACCTCATGACCTGACAATATTGAGCTTTTACAGACTCAAGAACCCTTGTAACACATCTCATAGACCATGTATGACATCATGAAACACTCCAACCAACTCATAATGATTCAATTAGTGACTTATCTCACTAAACCATGCTCCAAGACACCCTGACAACTCACCAAACCATTTAGACTTCATGCTTGACATCTGAACAACATCATATGGGGACTCATATGGCACTATGACACCCTTTTCCATTAATGGGGTTTAAATCAATGAAAATAATAACCCATAATGGCCAACAATCTCCCTCTTTATTATTGATGTCAACCATCTTTAGAAACATTGATGGAACCCATATGAAAAACACATCTACATGACCTTATTCCATGTTTATGATACCTCTCCCCATTTTCCATCTATGAAAAATAATACAATTACTTCAATACATGAAAAAATGACAACACAAGACAAGAACAATGACAACAATGCTAAAAAAATGACTTACCCAAATTGCTCCCCATGGGATTGAATTCTCTCATTTTTTATTCTTTTAATAGCATATGAAAATACTATGGACCTATAGTCATCCACAAAATTGATTCCCTTGAGTTGACACACCTTCATTTTCCTTCAATCACTCTTTTCATCACTTTTTGGGACTATTTTGAGATTTTAAAAAAACACCAAATCGGCTCTCACCTCATTATGAGTGATTTAGGACCACTTCTCCCTAAATGACAACTTCAAAGTGCAAAAGAGACAAGCTTCTACATACTACAAACTCAATTCAAGCATATAAGTATCCTCCTTATATCTCCCCTATAATTGTTGCATCCATCCTAACTGAAAAACACAAGAATTGAGGCACTTACCTTCCATACAAGCCTTGGGGAAACTCAAGCATTTCATCACTTTGCTTTACGAGGTAAGTTCTCAGTGTTCACTGACTTATTATATCATGAACACATTTCAATCATCACTATCCTTTTCAAGAGAATATCAATCTTCTTCTTTATTTCTTACTTGGCATTTTGAACCCCTTATACTATGAATAAAGTGAAAAATAAATCTCCCCCTATATTAAAATCCTATTTATCATATCATTATCATCAATAACATGTCAACAATCAACTTTCCCTGTAACTTTGTTAGTTTCTTGAACATACATCCATGACTTGTGATTTGTACCATGCAACTTTCATATTATTTTTAAACTTGTAGGCAAACAATTTTCCCTCATTTCCTTAATGTTCTGCTTTCTATACATGTACCTTAACCTCCTTATTCATGTGAGATACATGTAGATGCACATTTATCATGTTTTCTCATGATCCAATTTTAGATTTTCTTGTCATGGATTGTATTTATGATGGTTTACACTTTTAAGGTGACACTTTCAAATTAATTTGAGATACTTGAGCAAGATAACTATATTTCCGTATCGAGACTTCTCTTGCATTGATTAGCTATCATCATCCTGCATCCCCTTATTCACATTTTATCAAAGTTTGACAGACTTTGTAACAACTAAGAACATATCCTAGATTTCATAAAGGATACCTTGACACTTTGTAGCCTAAGGAAAATTCAACCTTGAAGGAACACTTGACCCATCATATATATAGCTCACTAAACCTTTTATTTTGAAGCAATACCTCGAGAAACTTACCATCACAACCTTTTATCTTCATCATAAATATCTCAAGCACTACAAATAATTGACCATCTTAAAGACACCACCTTAGCAAATCAAACCCATTTAATGTCATTGGTCTAATACACTTCCTTTTGGAGCAACTTTGAAATATAATTTCAAATATAAAAACACAGCGACACACCTAGGTTGCATTATTACCTTACCATGCTATTGTAACATCATAAAAAAATCTCCTTCTTTGGGGTTCGACATACCTTCCATCACCTTTTGATGATGCAAAATCCACAATGCACAAATATTTCAAGTATGAGAACACAATAAATATGCCATTCTTTTCCTCTGAGAATCCTATGTTCACAAAAATGCTACATGCCTTCAAGAAACTTGGACATGGTTCAATAATATTTTATCACTTGTTAGATGAATTTTACTACACCTTTTCTTTGTTCTTAGAGTAGTATCTCAGTGTATCCATGCTTCTCTTATCCCTCAACTTAATCTTAGACCTTGACACAAGCTAAAAATTGCATTGAACAGAATTATACTCTTTGTAGAAGATAAAACAATCTCATAGTTGTAACCTTCATACCTTTTGTAATGAACATTCTCTAACTTCCTTATTCACTTGATTAGATTTCCAAAAATAGCACCCACAGTATATAAAACACTGCACATACCTAGACTAACATCTTCTCATGGACACAAGGCACATTTTTTAGAACTTAAGATCCATATTAAAGTTGTAGTGTGTCATACTTCATCTTTGCACCCATCAATAAAAATAAAATTGAAACCATCAACCCTATAGCTTTCCCTTTCAAACCTTTTGGACCTTACTATAACATCTTGAATATGGATACAAGCACTTTGATTTCATTTACACTTTGGCGAGAGATCAAAACAATTGCACATTCTTACCTTTAGGGCATGAAATCATATGCTTAGATTGACATTACCTTTAGGGCATAAAATCATATGCTTAGATTGACAAAAGAATTTTGGTTCACTATACATTGACATTTTTTATGGCATACATGGCTCCATGCTTGACTATGTAATTTTAATGCACATAATGTAGACACACATCATATAGTATAACATGATCAAACCATGAAACCATCATAGATTCATGCTTGAGAAAAATTTCAAGATCTCTTCCTTTCACAGTAGACATATAGCATCATATTTGATGCACAACCTTCAAGTAATTTAACCCTTGAGACACTTGAACCTTAGCATATTTCCTTGAAGAGCATAGACCATACTTGATGCCTAAAATTGTCAAGTATATGCCTTGAAACTTTATATATCAGACACATTCCATGAGAGGATTTGACATGATATGATATTGTCACAATCATTTCTTTGTCGGATGCACAATCTATACACATTCATATGTACCAATTTTCCACTCATGATACGACATTCATTCTTCAGGTCTCTAGGCATGTTATTGTCATTAAGGCCTAAGAGGACCTATCATAATCCTTATGAAGCCTTATATAGACACTTCAAAAACTTTGTCACCATTGTAGAAGAACATATAGATCCTAGATCACATACTTTTGCATTCACATGCTTCATATCACCGTGTAAATATTTGTTCATATTTACTTGACCATATGAGACCTTAGAAGGACTAGATAGATGACATGTCAGATCATGACTTCACAATAAGGAATATATCCATAAATTAGAGTTACATTTTGGACCTTAACTTCTTGATATTTATAGAACACATGAAAATTTAGGTCTATTGACACAAGGACTAGCAATGACCAAACATTTTGACCCAGATCAAAATACTAGGGTAGCCTTCATGCTTTCAAGGACCTTCTAAAGGCACAAACCCACTTTTATATTTCATACCCTTATAGATCCTAATACATAGATAACTAATACCACTAACTCATAACACAAATCGGAGATACAATATAACCACTTATCATATTGACCAATCAAGGCATAAGAACAACATGACAATCATGACACACTTTTGAGTAGAAAAATATGACACTCACTTACTTAAAATGATGGGGAACAATAAGACACACTCATGGGACCAAATTCGACTTGAAAAACTTAGACACGTACTAAAACAAGAGCTAAAAATCACATGGAGAAATTACTTGACATACCTTACAAATTTTGTGGTGTCCCAAAGACCCAATTTCTTCAACTTACCTTGCACTAGATCTTATATGGCATTCAAACACATATGATTTTCTTGGATCACGACTTCAAATCAACCTTCTTGACCTTATATTCATGATTAGGCCTCTTGAAATTCATGTTTGGGCTTAAAATATCCTTTTCTCTTTGTTATCCATTTTTACCCTTGGGTAAAATGGACAATAGAGGAACAGTTGAGCACTGGGCACTAGATAGGGCCATCACAAGAGAATATGAGGACCATAAGAGAAATCTAAAGTTTCAAGAGTATAATAGGTGGTTTTGGAAGGATTTGAGGTCATTTGAGGAATTTTACTGTTCTTGGTCTCAAAATACCGGAACTCCATCACACAAGTAAAATCGGGCTTCCGTACCCACTTTCGGGTAAAAATGACCACTTTTAGGAAAAACATGAAATTTCAAGTTTTGGGTAGTCCACGACCCTCCCTCGATCTTTAAAGCTTGAGAAATTTGAATAAATCCTCAAAGAAATTGAAAAAGAAACAAAAATGCCCTAAAGATCCTCCGTGGGGTGATTAAGCTAGAAATCAGCTCGACGAGTAGCTCAACGAGCTAATCAACGAGCTCATGTCATGAAAATGGGTTCAAGTCCTATAGCTAGCTCAAACCAGCCATATTTCACATGGGCCAAGTTGGGGGATCTATAATGGTTCAGAAGGGGTCTATGTTGGCACCAACTCAGTACGGGAAAGTTAGACGAGGTAGTGTTTTGGCTGGGAGAGCGAGCCGTTTGATCAGTGAATGGGTCAGGAGATAGATCTCGGGGTACTGAGCTGGCGAGATAGATGTGTTGGTGTATCGCGGATGCGGCGGGGAGTGAGGGCGTCGAGTCAACTTGATGGTATACATGTTGGGTCGGCATGAGGATGATACATCGGGACTGGAAGTAGGATTACACCCACATGATGCATAGGAGGTAGGGATGTCAGATGAGGTTCATGTTTTGTTCCTAACCAACACATGGGTGATTAATATTTGAAGCATTGGGATGTATCATCGGGGATGCATGGTGTAAAGACATGTCATGGGGGTCATAAAACCGACAATTCAAACACAATGCAAAGTAGGTGAGGGTTGGGGAAAATATGAACATGAAGTATACCCCTCTAAATGTGATGCGATGCAATTTAAAATTCCTACCCACTTTGCATTATCTGCTAGGCCAAAGGTGGAGGCTGCCGAGTAGATGGGGAAGTTAAGATAGGTAGGGGCGAGCTTGTGTCATGTAAATGGGATCAACTCCTATACCTAGCTCGGACAAGCCATATTTCATGCACGCAAGTTAGGGGAGCTAGAGCGAATCGGTGGGGGGTTTGCATCGGTGCCAACTCGGCACATGAAAGTTAGAAGAGGGAGCATTTTTGTCAAGCCCTTAGATCATAAAATGGGTTAGGAGATAGAGCTCACGATACTGGAGTTGGTGAGGTATATGCGTCGGTGTAACACGGATGTGGTGAGGATTGAGTGCGCAAAGTCAACTCAACGGTATACATGTTGGGGTCGGTGTGAGGACGGTGCATCGGGACCGAAGTGATATTAAATCCGCATGATGCATAAGCGGTAGGGATGTCGAGATGAGGTTTAGGTTCTGCACCCGAGACAACACACACAAAGCGAGTCATAGTTGACACATCGGGATCGGGGTTAAATTTGACGCCCGTTTAGACGTTTTTGCAGTTTTTAGCCGTAAAAAACAAGTAATTTTAGTTTCACCATGTACGAGGATGGGTAAAAATTTTTACACATTAATCGATTTGACATGCACTTATTAAAAATAGTCGTTTTCTGTTTATATATAGAAATTTATAAGTTATACACAATTAGGCTTATAGCCAATGAAAGTGGTTGTCTCATCGGTCATCGGTGATCACATTATTTATATTCTCTGTCTATATAGTAGTCGTACTCACATGCATCAATATGATGGAGACCATGGGGTTAAATTTTTTACCGTTTAGCGTTTTTGTGATTTTAGCCATAAAATACTTGCAAATATTTATAATAAGCTGTCACATGTAACTTGCATATTTAAAATGTGACCATTTATTTTATATGCATTTATATGTAAATTATATAGATATGTATACATATATTTTTAAATAATTAAATATACTGAGAGAATAATTGGTATAAATAACATTGTTTTGTATTTTTTGAAGGGCGGTACTAAAAAATATTGTCACACGAAAAATGTGTGACAGCATATAGTAAATCGTCAAATTTAACCCTTGATCGGGATGCATTATGCAAAGACATGTTGTGGGGTCACAAAACCCAACAATGCAAATACAATGCAAAGTGGGTGTAGGTCGGGAAAACATGAACACGGAGCATACCGCCCCAAATGTGATGTGATGCACTTTAAAATTTTGTCCGCTTTGGATTAGCTCTCTGAGCCAAAATTGAGACCACTTTGTGTAGGTGGGGAAGTTAAGGTGGGTAGGTGGGTGAGCTACCCAAGGAGCTCGGTGATGAGGAGAGTTGAGCCCTAAAACACTAAATTCAACCCATACTAATATTATAACTTCCTCCCAAAATTTTAGAATTCAACAAAAGTATAGTCATTGGCAAGATTATTCAGAGCCCCTCACCATGAAATGATAAAAATGGAAAATTAATGCACAGTAGGTAAAAACCATTATGAATCTACAAGGCCATGGAGGGCATACCAAGGTACATAGCTGGATTAAATGTAAGTATGGGAGCCATTTATATCTGCACAAGGAAAAGTACAAGTAATATGGGCTATGAACGTAATCCCATCATTTTTTTGAAGGTGTCATGATGGATATTTAAGGTGGTTGGAGCATGGATTCAGATTTTTCTCCTTCTCTCTCATCTCTTACTCTATAAAATGTAATGGAGGGCATGTTTCAAAAGGTTGGACATTCTTGTATCTTCCCTCCCTTCTCTCTCACTGTGAGTGATTTGTGGAAACTCTAGCCTCCATTTTTGGAGCTTTGTAATAGCAATCTTTCCTATAACCCATGTAATGAATTATTGTGTAATATCAATTGGAGCAATAAAATTATTGTCTTGTGATTATTCTCTATCCTTGCTTGATCTTGTTGCTACAACTTACCTTTATTTATGTTTATGGGTATATTGTGCATTTATATTATCTATTACAGTCTAGATTTGATTGTGCTTAATGGAAGTGGGTTTTTGCTTGTGTGATGATTTGTGGTGCTTGACCACCCTCCTCATTTTACTAGTTTTATTCCCATGCAGTGTAGAATTTTTCAACACCCCTCTTCCTTGTGTATCACTCTCTTAGTGTAGATTTTCTTGTTCATGTATCCTTCTATCGTGTCTCATTGGAAAGCATTAGGGTAGGATTATATTAGTTATTTTCTACATTTTGGGTCAGTTGTGGCACTAGTTTAAGGAGTAGAACTAGCTTTCTCAGGAGGGTTATCCTATTTGCAAAGTCACAACTTACGATAATCCCATGTTATGAAAATTACACTGATTTCTCTCACACAAATCACAAGCAATCAAGGGTGTTGTAATTTTGCACTAATAGTTTTGGCACTCCGGTGGGACAAGAAGTTATATTTTCTACAACTTTGGAGGATTTATAAGCTAAATTAGGAGTTCAAGGTTGGAAAACACCCTAAAGGACCAAATCCTAGTGTTTCGAGTTTGGGGGGTTACATTGCATGCCTAAAATTCCACAGGTGTTTTGGGATTTCATACATGCAAAGCAAGTGCCAGGTTTTGAGTCTTAGTGTTTTAGGTTTTGGAGGTTACAAAGTAGGTCCTAGATCCCAAAAGCTAGTGTTTCAAGTTTTCACATGTGTATTGCACGAGGAGAGTTTCGAAAGTCTTCATTTCAGGTTTAGAAGGTTGATTTGATGGACCTAGGTTCTGCCCCTTGCAATTCTGGTTTTGATAACTGTAGAACAAGGGCCAAATCCCAAATCAAATCATGTTACCTTTAGGGTGAATATTTCTATTTTATCAAGATCTGATGTGTGTCTTGGTGAAGCTCTAGCCTATACAGGCTCATTCTCAACACTTTTGGCGACTCCAAAAGAGAGGAACTCAGTGGTGTAGTAACATGGATCTATCAAGTACATGAGAAAGATTCAAACACATTCAAGGACGAGAGAAGAATGTGTTTTGAGAACCTAAAATTATCTCTAGGAATAAGAAGGAGAGGAAGGAGAGTATAAAGGTCTCCATCTCCACCAAATAGAATCTTCTCTACACCTCCACTAGGTAGACCTTTTCTCCAATCAACTAGAGTTCTAAGACTGATCAAGATGGCACATCAATAATCACCACAAGGGCCACCAAATCCCTATGTCAACTTCACAAGTAGTAGTCCACTTTCCCTCAATGCCCAGAACCCTATTCTGGTTGCAAAATTAAAAAATATTCCTTACTTCACTAGGGAAAACCACACGACTCCCGCTAACCATATTAAGGATATTACAAATATCTATACCATTCATGAGATCAATGAAGTGGATGTTGTAGTCAAATTGTTGGCTTCCTCTTCAAGGGAAAGGATTTTTAGTGGTTTAGGAGCTTAACAGTGGGGTCCATTACAAACTGGGATCAAATATGCACAACACTTTGTAACCAATTTAGAGAAAGGGCGGAAAATCTATATTTATTGGAATAATTGACAAAAATCAAGAGGGATCCTAATGACCAAATGGCTGATTTCAACTTTCGATTCCAACATGAACATGTGATCGAATCTTGATTGCTCTAAGGGCAGCAACGGAAGGTTGGTTCCTTTAGTTTTTAAGGGCTCTAAATTTTGACATAGCTATGATGATACAATCAATGGGAGGAACAACACTGTCATGGGCCTATGACATAGCTATTCGAGTGGAGAATTGTTGATTCAAAAAATAAATCTTACACGTAGGCCACCGATGTTGCTATATCCAAAATTGGGGAAACCCTCTACCATTCAAGCACCTGAAATAGCCCCCTTTCTAGTCCCTAGAAATCAAATCAATAGTGAGTCCTCCACTTCTTATAGTACTTACAAGGAAGTTTAGGAAGTTATGAAGTAAGCTGTAGAATTTAGGGAATGAGTTGGTTACTATTCAAAGGCAGCAAGCTCGGAGCTTTAGACCATATCAGCCTCAAGATCAAGCAAGTAGGCCTCTGTATCAATCAAAGCGGACCTCCAACTCAAGCTACTAATCAAAATATAAACCAATAAAAACCTCGAGCTTCAGGCCATTCTAGCCATATAATCCAAATGCAATCTCAACATCGATGGCCTTGGTTTCAACTCAAAATAGCATTGCACGGGACTATGAGTGGTGTTTACCTTGTGGAAAACCCCACAATTAGGCAATGTGCTTCAAATGAACTCTAAATCGGGACTTAAAGGTGCAACCGGTCGGTGTATCCCAAGAGCCAAATGAGGAATAAAATCAGCATTCCAACACTCAAGAAATACCTCCAAGTGAAACCACATTGGTCAATTTGAAAACATAAGACTTTTCATATGAGTCGGTCAACCTCCTTTCTAGGGTGTAGAAGATAACATACAATCAAAGAAAAGGAACATAAAGGAGGTTAAATAATATAATCCGGTTGTTTCACATCCCATTCCCACACCACAAATAGTTAGCAAACCAAATTCATCTCTAAATGCACAAAATCATCCTAAGGAAGCTACTATTACAGCCTTGAATGTGCATAATCGATGCAAGGTACCAGTTGTAATGACCCAAATGCCAATTCGGAGTGTCGAAAAGGTATTGCCAAGTAAGGGGCAACAAAAATACAACCCTTCTCCTTTTAACATTATTGATCAAATGAAGAAGACTGATGTTAGTATTTCTATGTGGGGATCATTGGTAATTCTAAGAAAACGTGATCTATTACAAGTTGCTACAGCGAATTGGTCCACTTCAAATGATACATCAATGAAGAATGAGAAGGTTCTTACTAATGCATTACAACATGAAAGAGATCAACCAAGAAAAATTTAAATCCTCCACCTTTCTATGTCACTTTGATCATTGGGGATAAGCTTATACACAATTGTATGATTGATTTAGGGACAAGCGGTTCACTAATGCCAAAACAAATAGAAGATTGATTGGGCTTAAAATATGAGACAATATTGAAGGGAGTGGTGTAACTATATGGGACAACAGTGGTAACATTCAGAGTGATCAAAGGACTAAGCCTTACGATGCATTCATGTCTGAATGTCATAGTTCTATAGGATGTATCAGTAATTGACTTGCTACCACTACTTGCTTTGTGCCTTTCAAGGGACATCACTACCAAGATCGGAGGCTACTTATCCATAGATTAGTTACACATGCTCTTTAGAATGAGATATGGAGCCAAGGATATAATTAGATCAGATCCCATTTCCAAATTCCATATTGAGCCTCGTGTGCTAAGTCTAATTAATGCCAACTACTCGGCTTTTGACCAAGAAGATTGTCGAGAATTCAAGAATCGGATAATAAAGTTGGAAACATTCTGATTTGACATTGGATGAATGGGCTCACAAGAGGCATGCTTTTGATCCATACAAGGATATGGAAGAAGAATATTTATACATTTATTTCCTTCATGAAGAGAATCCAATTCTCCCTAACATAACTTGGGTGCACCACCAAAATCTATTTGCCTATCTATTATGTCATGTTTAAGATGTCCTTTGTCTTTCACACCTCTCTCTCTTTTTACTTTATCATTAGATGGATCTCTTCTTATTTATTCTTCCTATCCTCTAACAAATTTCTAAGGGTGAGCCCTTTATCCAAATTTCTTTAAGCCACCTCTATCGTCATCTTAATCAAAGCATTGTTAGCCTATTCATCTATAAGCTCTATGGGCTTTAATGTGACATGGGTCGCTTGAGGAACATTCTTCATTTTGTGCCTCATATATACTTCCTTGCTTACATCAAATTCGATTTCATCCATATGCATCTACATATTCCAATTCAACATCTTTCTGGTACGCATATTCACGCCCTTGGGGTCTATCATCTCCCACTCATATAATTGTTCAGTAGCAAGTGTACTCCAAAACCTCACTCAGATTATCTTAGTTGGGCCATTAACATACCTAAGGTCTGACATTTGCAAAACTTCTTCTCCCCTTTTCTACCACTTTTCCTACTTGTGGGAATATGAGTTTCTACTGCCGAGAAACATACCTTTCTTTTCTCACTCTACGTGCCCCCGTGCTCTCCGATGGCTCCCCCTCAGTCTTTTCCTCTTCTTCACCTCCTCTAGTGGGTCCTTCTTCCTTTTGATCACTGGGTACTTCTATGTCATGATGGTTTTATTCATCCTTGGGCTCTTCCTCACCTTCCACATTAATAACAGTGTAGACTCTTGTGTCATGCACAACCTCATTTGTCAACTCTTCTTCCTCATTATAATTTTTTTCACAAGCTTGCACCTTCTCTTCTTCTTTTCTTTCTTCACGGGTGATGTTCCCAATAAAATCCTCATAGGCTATGATGATATCTCAACACCACCACTTCGATCCTTGCACCTCCTTCTAAACTTTCTCCAATGTGTCTAATCCAATGTGCCACTATCTTCCTTCTCCATCTCCTTGGCCTCTAAATCAATATTTACTTCTTCCTCTTCCTTCCTTGGAGGGTAACCTCGCATGTCTCTTTGTACCAATAGTCTAATGTTTCTTGAGAGAGTCTAGAAATGTCATATCCTCTCCACCAATGTACTTTCCATTCTGGAACCTGGGCCTGAGATAAACATATACGCGTGTGGCCTCTTTCTTCCCAATTTCCAAGGAATCTAGAGTGATATCAATGTTATCTAACTCCATCATTTCTTCGTAAGCCTCCTTGTTAGGATAAAAATAAGTCTTCGCATAGAATATGGTAATTTACATCCACCTTGTCTGTATCAAATTTTAGTTTTCTTGCATTATATAACTTGTTTACGGTGAAGTAACGTGTGGTAAATGCTGAATGGTAACTTGCACCATGGGATTTTCTCCTAATCTTCATAAAGAATTTTCCCAAACATAAATGTTGATAAGCTGAAAAATCCACTTGTCCATCTAGAGCCACATGTAATTCTCTTGGTATGTTTCATTCTCCTTCAAATATTTTGTGTATCCTCCTATACCATTTATCCATGTGTTGCTTATAGGCACCCAAGATATTTCCCTCACAAGTAAATTTGGTGAACCTTTTAGCTAGTAACTTGTGCTCTAAAGGATACACCCAATTTTTGTCCTTAGTCCTATCTGGTACCCTAATTTCACAAAAACAAAAGAAGGAAGATTTCACCCCAAGTGATCTTCTCACCTTTATCTGTCTACACACGCACCTTTTCAACAATACTTTTTACGATGTACTACACAATGTTGTAATAAGTCATGTTTGTCATTTTATGTGCAATGTACAACCAACGCTTGTTCACTTCCTTCCATCTTTTAGATGCACCTAAATTGAATCTTATAAGGCATGCAACCACTCTTGTAGCATGGTCCTCAATCCTAATACATCCATTATTTGACCTCCCTTATAATACTTCAGCACTTATCAACCTGTCGTGGTTTCACACCTATCTCATCATCCAAATTCAGCTCTATTTTTCTTTCAAAACTATGCAATCCGGTCACCATGACTATCAACTACCCTGTGAGTCTCATTCTCCTATCCCAAAGTAAAAGTAAAATTATTCCTCATGTACTCATGACAATAGCCATTGATACAACCATTATCATTTTATAAAGAAAGGGCAAATCATACAGCTGAAGTACTCCAACACTTTCCAAGAGTCTATTCATAGAATCATCATATACCCTTTTCCCATTTTTTGTCCTTTGATTAGTTTTAATGAAGGCATTCATCTCAATGTTCTTAAAGGTCTTCTCACGAGTGATGATTGAAATTGTTGGTCTTACATTTTTTTAATTGGGACTTCCATGGCTTCCTTCAATAACCTCAAATGGGTATTGCATTTATGCAAACCATTCTTCTGTGCTCCCTACGTCACGGGATCCTTATTCTTGGTCTCAATTTTCCTTAGTGCCATTGCTAAATAATTGACTTTATTCAAAATGATAATGTTCCCCTAGTGTCAAGTGACTTACCATTGCCTACTTTTTCAACCTTCTTCCTTTGTGTTCTCTCTGGTTCTTTGAACTCGCATGCCCTAGCTTTAAATTCTTCTCTTCAAACCCTAGCTCTTAATGTTGAACCCTCAAACCTTGATTCCCCTCTTCTCATGAATTTCCATTGCTCTAATACTTCTCACTAAAGAAAGGAGCTCCACATCGGAAGGATCATGCATAATTATCTACATGCTCGATAGATCTGCTTCTTTACTCACACTATGCACTCATTCATTCTTCAATTTCTCCTCAAGTCTCAAATACTCTAATATGTAAGGTAAGAATGAAGTCGTGGGCACTCCTTTTATATATTTTTAAAAAATTCCTACATTAATTTCTCCTCACATATATTGTACTTAGCTTTAATTATGTTTTTCCACTTTTTGTGCTTTACTTTCTTCCATGTTGTAGTCGTAACATTCCGATGTGCTCACTACTTTCCAAGCCACAAACCTCCTTCCGTGCCTCCTTACATCGTATTACATAATCATTTGCATCATATACCAAGTATTTCATCATACCATTTACCTACCTCATGTTACACTATGCGATCCCATTCACATGTGTGGTCTTTAGTCTGAGAAATTTCCTTATGAGCACCATCATCTTTACCCTTTATAACACCCTTTCCAACTACACTAACACCGTATATAAATCACAACACCAATGGATTCCATTTTTTTCATGTACCTACCACCTAGTTCATCCCACACTAAAAGTATATGTGTGGTCCTCATGCATGAACTCAATAGAGTGTAATCAACTACCACCTGGCTCACCCCACACTAAAAGTATGTGTGGTCCTCTATGCATGAACTCAATAGATAGTAATCAACTTCTGTGTAAGTGTGCTTATTACAGTAAAACAAAGAAATAAAAATAACAAAGCATAGTAATGACTGAAAAGAAACACATGAAAGGGAAATCTAATCTAAATGGAAATATTGTCTTATTACAAACACCGGGTAGCCTTATTTATAATAGGGCTTCAACCTACTCTAATTGAATTAATCGGGAAACATGGTGCCATCCAGGCATTTACAACTAACATGCATGATTCAAGTATCTTGGTTACTATAAAAGGTCCTAACCAATGCACCTTCAATTTCCTTGGTGGCTCGCAAACTTGGATTCATAGAGAAGAACCATATTTCCAACTGTAAATGTCTTGTTATTAATGTGCCTATCATGTCATGCCTTTTTCTCACCTTCTCAATATTTTGGCTCCAATGTGCAATGGCAATTGCACCGCTCATATAACTGAATTAGTTTATCAATTTTCTCTTCAATAACTTGTTCATCATCAAGTCCACCTACGTGCACAATACGCATGGATGGTAACATGAATTCAACTGGTAGTAAACTTCTGCGCCAAACACCAACTAGAATGGTGTGGCCTTATTCAACCTTTTATAAGTGGTCATGTATGCCCAAAGTATAATGATACTTTTTCATCTCAATATTTTCTTCCAACATCATAAATTTTTGTCAATGTTTATCCCAAAATCTTATTAAAAGCCTCTGCAATGTCATTTTGGATTTAGGGTGATAAGGAATGGTTTTATGGTGTGCCACTATAAACTCTACTAATAGGATTTTTATTATCTCATTCAAGAAATGAGTTTCTCTATCACTTGTCAAGCTTAATGGGCAACCATACATGCTAATAATGTTTTCAAATAAAAACTTATCATTGTGGTTGTAGTACAATCCTTTATAGGTGTTGCCTCTCGCACCTTGTAGGATAGTTTGTACAAGTAATATATATAGCGTGTGCCAATCCTACACGCGTAGGTGGTGAAATAGGACCTACAAAGTCAATAGCCCACTTCTTAAAAAAATTCACACTAGTAATCAGTCTAAGTGGCATCTCATCTCTATTTACAAGCTTCCCAAGGTGTTGAAAATGATCACATGCCTTCAAAAAAGCCTTAACATCCTTGTACAAGGTTTCCCACAAAATTCCAGCCATAAGGATCTTGTGCATGTAGTAGCATCACTGTAATTCCCTCTTGCTATTCCATCATGAGCCTCCTTCATAATGGCATCACAATCATGTTCTAGAACACAACAACACAAGAATTCATCACTTCCTAATTGTACAAATCTCCACCAATCAATTGATAAGGCGTTATGCATATAACAAGTTGTTTTTTCTCCAACTTCTTGATTCCTTTAGAACTTATCTAGTGCATAAAAATACAACAATATCTTCCAAATCTATGGGCATGTAGTTCAACCTAAACAAATGTGCATCTGACATAATGTCTTCTATGCTCTACGCGTCCTCACCAAAATTAATCCTTAATAAATGATCAAGCCATAAATTTCTCTTACCTAGTTTCAAAACTATGAAATCAATTTCTGAAACATAAGTATCCACCTATAAATGTGCCCCTGTAAAATAGGCTTGTTGACCAAGTAATTGAGCACCATATCATCTGTATAGAAAATAAATGGGGTCGTCAATAAGTATTGTTTGAACTTATGCAAGCGCATAGATCATAGACAATGCCTCTCACTCAATGGTAATGTAATTCTACTCTATGGGTGTCAACTTCCTTCTTTCAAAAAAATAGGATGATCCACAATTCCTTCTCCTAATTTCATTAATACTTTGCCAATTTCCATGCCAAGAGGCATCAACATGAACATGAAAGGGTTTTCCCATAAAGGAAATGTAAAATAGGTGCAATAGTCAACCTTTCCTTCAATGTTTCAAACTTATGATGTTGTGTGTCACCCCAATAAAATTTCCCTTTAGCCTTGAGTAACTCTTCAAGGGTGCGGAAATCTTTGCATATACTTTGATAAAATTCTTGGAGTACCATGTATGTCCCCAAGAATCGATGCACCTCACTTTGATTGGTAGGTTCTTCTAGTCCCAATATTACAACTATCTTGGTTGGGTCTACCAAAAATCCTTCCTTGAAAATGATGTTCCCAAGTAAAGTTCCAAAAGGTGTAGTAAAGATGCACTTTTAATGTTAAGAGAGATGCTCAACTACCTACACCTCTCAAACATAAGTCTTAGATTATCACAATGATCCTTTACTAAACCATACACCATCCAATCATCCAAATATACCTGTAAGAATTTATGAATAAAATCTTGAAAGGCCTGCACAAAAAATAGGCTAGAACACTACTAGCACATTTTTTAGTCTAAAGGGCATAATTGTGTACGCTTAAAACCCCCACTAAGTGATGAAATTTTCTTTCTTGGTATTATTTCATAAATGCACCTAATGATAGACTAAAAATCCATCTATAAAATAATATATCTCATGCCCAACAAATCCTTTAAGGATTTTTACTCGTGAAAGGGGTGGGAAAAGGATCTATAACACATGAAGCATTGAGTTCTCTATAATCTACACAAATCCTTATCATCATCATTATTAATGCTTATCACCATGGGGATAACCCATTCAAATTCTTCAATAGTCTCAATTATTCCATACTTGAGCATCTTATCAATTTCCTCCTTCACCTTCACATGTAGATTAGGGTTCATCCTATAAGGCCTCTTCCTAATCGGGGTGCACACCTTCTTTCAGACTTGATATTCATCTCACCTAAAGAAGTATGTACTCCCTTTAACTCATGATAGTTTCATAGGAATAATACTTGAAATCGCATAAGATTTCAATAATATTTTTACTTCTTCCTAATCGACCAATAATGGCCTCCTTAGGCTCATCCTCTTGTACCAATGTTAACCTTCTTTATCTTCATAGGATCATGGTATGTGTGTGCCTTCTCATCTATAATGTCCATTACCTCGCGCACACCTTCTATGTGGATAACATCTAAATTTTTAATTTCCTCTTCATTAATAATAAATACCAACTTACCCTTCTTTTTAATTCCAAGTGTGACCCATCTATTCTCATTCTATCTCCTCAAGATCAAGGCATGCCTAGAGATCAAGTTCACTAAAAAGCAGTTCCAACATGAGCTCTTGACTTTCATGTTATCTGCCCAACTTAAGATGCTTCATGATCTATAATGTTTCATATAACTTTGGAGGCTTAGTAGAAAAGTAATCAAAAATTTTGAATCATACTTGCAGTCATCTCATGCCAATTCACACTCTCCCTTTTAGTTCTACATGGACATACCATGTGTGTGCGCAACCACAGTGTGGAATAGAACTTATGTACCCAAAGTGATGGTGGTAAGGCCTCTGGTCCTGTGCCCATAGTCTCTCATAATTATGGATGTGAAAAGAGGCAGGAGACTTCCCATGAAATTCACATATTTGTGTAGATACATTGCTCCGAGTAAACCTAGTGGAAAAGGTGATTATCACCTCTCTCCATTCCAAGAGGTTATCTCTATGTTTCACCCCCACTAGTGAGCTACTATCCACGCATGGTATAGACTAAAATATTTCTTCTAACCCCTTCATTTTGTCACTGAGTCTCCATGGCATGTAAGAATGTATTGGGATTTCCTTCACCAGTATACCTTAGTACCTAAGCCAATCCCATGTGCCTAACCATTGCAACCTAATCATTCTAGTGACTCTTCCTTTGACTTGCAACCGACCATCTTGTAGATTCCATGGGCCTAGTTATCACAAGCAACACTAGTGTCACTTATGGACTGCATGTGTCTTCCCAATGAAGTCATGCCCTCCTTGGATGCTTCTAAATTATTTAAGGATCACGTACTTTGAATGCACATATATCCGATTGATTTTTTCCTTGCTCAACGGTTCAATATAAGGTTTGCCTACTTGTCCTACAAAGGTATGATCATATTCTTTACATCATTTTCAAAACTAATATACCTTTTATTAAAATTCATATCTTCCTTATTTTTAGCTAGCACTAAGGGTACCCAAGTAATTCTTGGAAGTTATGCCTTCAACAAGATCTAATACCTCAAATTCCTTAGTAAACTTGGCTTCATGAATAGAAATTGAAGCATCTTTCAATACTCTAATAGGCATAGCCCTTATCTTATTTAAAATGTATAAAACATTGAAGATGGCTCAACATCAATCTTCCCATCTGATTCTAAACATCCAAAGTTAACACATTCACTTCAACACCAATATCAATTAGAATGTTACATACTAACCATCCATCAATAACTGCATCCATGAGTGATCTCCTTATCATATTCATGATCTTGTGGTGGCAAATTGGCATGGATAGTATTCCTCTTTTCTCAGCTCATCGCATGGTACCTTCTTGCGTAACCATTCTTCTAGTAAAGGGATGATGTTCTCCTGGTGCAACATCTTACATACCTCCTTCAAATCATCCACATCTTTCTGAGGGAGCTCCATAGTCTTCGCTCTCTCTCTCTCTCTCTCTCTCTCTCTCTCTCTCTCTCTCTCTCTCTCTCTCTCTCTCTCTCTCTCTCTCTCTCTCTCTCTCTCCTTGAGACACTATATCTAACCTTACAGATATCTAATGACTCCCATTGTTTACTAGTATACTCCCTTTTGATGTGTCGCGTGTGGGTACTTGATATGTATCACCTCTTATCTCTAGAAAATTCATTTGGTCTTCGGGGTTCTCACGTGTATTGCCTCAAGCACGCATAGTAACCAACAAGGGCTGTAATTCAAGTTCAAGCATCGAATTAGACATCCACTGATCAGTTTTTGCACATTTTATCTTGATAATACATGTGCATTTTTCCTTCTTCTAGGTATTACGCATGTGTTCATACAAATCCATATAATCCTCCAACTTTTGATGCTTCCCACACCATGAGAAAGCTATATTTTGGAGGCACTCACATGATAATGATTAGGAGACCCAAAGTATAGCAAGTTCCTCATGCGAACCTACCTCTACCACCACCTGACCGACCTTAACCTCAAAAGCATCCATTCCTATTACCCCTATTATTGTGCCCTTCATTATTTTTTCCTTCTTTTTATTTTGATCCGCTAGCCACACTAGTTTGGTGCACTCATGTCTCAATGGATTCATGAATATGATCAATTAATCTATAGTAAGTAATTTCATGAGTATGGGACTTGTAAATCTTACAATACATGGACACTTTTTTGAATCGTGCACTGCAAAAGAGGACAATCCCAAACATCATGTTTCATGTGATAGACTTCACAATCTAGTAAGAATGCACACACTAACTTATGTGGAAACTATCCTTAGTATGTCCTTTAACCTCACAATATGTACACCATAGACCATTGTGTGTCTCATGTGTAGAGTTGGCAGAAAGCTTCTCCAATTATTTCACCATGGCCATTATTTGTGCCTCTAAGAACAAGCTCACTCCAGTATCAACACTTTAAACCACCTTACACATTCTAAACATATCCACATATGTCTTATGAGATAAGGCTTCTTCATAATGGGGTCATAACCCTCAAAAACCACTTATGTATGTTGAATTGATAAATGTCATATGATGATTTGGATAACAATGTTTTGAAAATCACTTCATACTCCCACACACTTTCAGATAAACCTTGTTTGATATCCTTGAGCACCTTGATGCTTTGCTACTCAAATTTAGGAATGTGAAACTCTTCCAAAAATGTGGTGCGAAAGGCATTATAATCCACCATAGTCAAATGTGGGTCATATTTCATGTACCAACTATATGCGTGCCCTTGAAGGGTAGTAGAAAATTGACTTGCTTTCCTATATGAAGTTGTAATTCCTTTAGCACGCCATAGTAGCTCACACTTGTGCACATAATGTGTTGCATCTTCAATACCTCTCTATTATGGAAAGTGGAGAGATATCTCATAATAGACCTGAGATGTCTATTGTGGTTATTAAGGTTGATATAGGGGTTGTTGGGGATGTGGACCTTGTCCACCAGATCTAGAGTCAAAAACTCCACCAATATTTCCTCCTGATCGATCTTCCCGATCCTCCTAATCCTCTCATGCCCCCTACGGTGGGTTGTGTGTAGACCAGTTGACATACTCCCTTATGTCCCGGTTATAATATTAAACTCAACACCCATAATCTACATGTGGTTGTAACTACTATTGAATTACTTACAATTTTACGCGCCAACACTTTGTCCTAATGTGAAAACAACCTGCAATCAAACTTCCAATCAATGGTTGGATTTGCTGCCATAGGTATATGTGTTATATGATGCACTTCGAATTCACTAGAAAATGATATCTACCCATCTCTACTTGCTTACCTACATTAGCTTGTTTCTCAATGACTACTTCTGGATTTGAACACCAAGTGCAAGGGCTAGGTGGCTAGGTGGGTTAGATGAGTGCATGTGGTCCTTATAATTCCTTCTAACATGCTCTCATCCGAAGCCAAAGGGGATTCTCTATTGTTCTTACTCAATGTGGGGAGTACCTGATGTTGCGGCTCCTTGTCTTCAACAAGAGCTTTAAAATCTTTGTGAGCCATCATTCTCCTCAACTCCATAGACTCCTCAATCTCCCTTATGCACGTCATGTCCCTCTCTTATGCTTCATTAAAATTGAGTCGTATTTCCTCTCTCTGTCTTTCTACTGCCAGGTCCTCCATCCTTCACCACACCTACTCTTGCCCCTACGCATGGTGGGGATTTAGCTATAGGAGGATCTCTAAATCCAGTTCTATGATCAATATTTTAATCACCAAGGGCATAGCATGCAAATACGATCCTTTGGGCTCATGCGAGAATCTAAATTCATCTTCCTTGGACACATATAAGTAGAAATAGTGTACTCCAAAGTATAATTGCACAACACACCAGCCCACCAATGATCTACAACTCTTGTCAATCCACATCAACATCAAACAAATTCTGGTAATCTTCTTGCGTCCAAATCTTTGGCCTAGGACCCCAACACTTCCCTAATGCATATGTTGTTAACCACTCATATAATTCTACTGGAAAGAAGCTGAAAAATGTCTCATAGAGCTCATGATAAATATTATCTTCCACCCACCACGATCATGCATTGAAATCAGGTCTAGTACTATATCTCTACGCAAACTTATCTTGTTTGTCTTCTACCCAACTTTCAATGCTTTCCAAAGTCAATCGATACGCCATATGCATGCAACATCCTGAAAAATAATTTGAAAAGAGGTCCTGACAATGGAACCAAAATGTAGTATTGTATTTACTCACTCATTTTCTTGCTATATGTTGACACCTCATTTAGATAAATTTGAATGCTCACCAAAGCGCGCATAGCTTACCAAGTCCCCTCTTTATGCTTGTTTGTCAAGATGTTAGCACACATATTCAAAATGATAATTAACCAAGTTCTTATCTAAACATACTAACTCATTGCCTATATTCAATTGGAAACACACATAATAAGGAACATATTAGATAGCCATGACTAAGATCAACTATAAGAACACATCTCCATATTTAGACACATCCATAACTATGATCCAACCATAATTATCCATTAAACACCAACACAAGAAGAAGTTGATTTAGAACATCCAAAACATGTGTCCACGAGTCATGTGCACCAGTATAACTGAAACATAACACTACTACATCACGGGTGTCTCACACACATGATACCAAAAACAATGACATACAATATATATATAGGGGTGGGAACTTTCCCTTCATTACCCATGCACTTCCTAATAATAGGTGTGCTCAAATAGCCATGCGTTAATAGTTGCATGCTTTTACAATGGAGCTAACAATAGATTATCTTATAAATAAAACTTTCTCTTAAACCTAATAATAGCTCAATCCATGCATGGCCCCTTCGTCTTCATTCCACATGTTCTTTATCCAAAAATAGGCTTTACTTGGCTGCCAAGTCATCCTGCTTTTATCCTTTGCTTGGTCGACAATCCATCTTACTTTTTCTATTTTTAGCCCATAACTACAAAATTGGCTAAATCCTGAGTTCTATCTTCCTTGGAGCAAGAATTTTGCACCACTTTACCGGTCCTTATGCATGCTTACACACCCCACTTGTGCGCCACATTACTCCATGTTCTCTTGACACTTAGACAATCTTTTCCAATCCAACACTTGGTGTTGTCATCCATTTGAGGTCACTGTAGACAAAAAATCACAAACTTGGGTACATTTCTAGGTCCATAAACACATATTATCATGCATATGATTCCTAAATAAGAAAACTAGTAATTGATGATTTTCTTTGGCTTTTTTCTACTTATCTTATTTTCTATTTGGTCTTGCACACCCTATAACCCACTTCACATTTTACGTATTTATCTTTTATGGCTCTAGACACCAACACCCAGCCTGGACAAGAGCGCACAAGTGCCCCTATCCCCTATGGGTGCCCCTGGACATTTTCCATCTTACTAGCTTCTTTTGGGTTTCTTTTATCTTTTGGACATCTTTTCTACTTATGGGTCATGCTTTTAGTTGTCAATTACAAAATTCAAACAAGGGTATCATATAAATACATAGTTATGTGACCAAAATAAAGGACAATCTCTAAGCATATACTATCATCACCTAAGCTGCATCCAAAGGCACCCAAATAAATTTAAGGAATTCATCTAGTAGCCATCAAGGACAATGGAATTTAATTTCTGCATACACAACATATGAAGAGGAAGTTTCTTTATTCCATCCACACACGTATCTACATTGCTACATCTAACTACAACCCGCTATCAAGTGCACTTTCACAAGGGAATCCCTAGGCATAATTCTTCCACACACTCACAAGAACTACATAGATTCGAGATGTAAATGCTTGGTCGTAATTTCACTCTCGAGGTGACCCTCAGGGTAAGTCCGACTCCCCATATTGCATCTTTCTTTTTTTAGATTTGATGTGGTTTGTTGGTTTTATAGGTGAATCTTTGTTTTGTAGATCACGGGTACCTGGCGATCATATTACAACACATAGGTGACCAAAACAAAGTAATTATGACATATTTGTGACACACCAAAGATCAAATTCAGATCTCCTACATAGTCACAGGCACCTAGAAGAGGTCGTTAGCACCTGTGACGCCCTTGTCCTTCTGTGGGTTCCCATGACTAACTTTATTCCTATAGTCCTAAATTTAATCTTGCGTATTGACGACACAATTCCCCTCATGTGTAGAATTTTTCCCAATTTAGAACACTTCAGGACCAAGTGTTAATTAGCTAAGTTATTATTTATATACCTCTTTCTTAGGGTTTTGTACTTTACTTATTTATTGCTTATGTCATATTACATTTAGTAGTTACATATTATTGTTGACATCGGTTAATCTATAATTAGGGTTTTATAAAAATTATTTTTGTTAATTCATTTGGTGAACCCAACATTCAAATATTTTTGGATCCTTCCATCATGAGTCTCTCCATCCCTGAATTCTTGCTCGTTAATCCTCATTTTGACACTAAAATCCAAGATTGCATGGACTAATACCCACATTCCTTCCTAAACTCATCATGAATCTTTATATGATCACTTTGTAGTAGCATTTTCTTCTCCTCAAGAGTATGTTACTTTCCCATATAATGTAATCACCCCTCTTTCTAGTTTTGACAATGATCATCCTTTGTATATCCAAGCATGCATCTATAACATTAGAATTAAGTGAGTACTAGTTGATAACAAATTTGAGCTCAATATTTGTAGTTTCACATTTATTCATCAAATGGGCCTTTTCCGTAGATGTCACCCCTTCATCCATTTCTCTTTGTGGCTATGATTCTGCTACATGTTCGTGCATGGGCACCATCACCTTACCTCTCACAATTGGGCCTAAAATTATTCCTATTATATTATTTGTCATTAACGCCACTGTTAGTACAATTTCTTACTTGGTAGGTGATGGCTACATGCCATGTAAGTGGTTCCTTCTATAGTTCATAGATGCGTTAAATTCCTACATAATGGTTGTGAATATATCATCATTGTTAACCTTCATTCATTCAAGTATTTATACTTAGACCCAATCACTACAAGACCTACTCCCCTTGCTTCCACCAATCTCACACCTACCCTTTGTTACACCTACACATATCATTGATAACTGCCAACTCAAGTAACATCCCACCTCTTTCATTGACACACTTCCTCTTTAAGGAACTATTTATACATGGTTGTCATGACACCTACATAACCTATCAAAGTACACTTTGCACTAATACTTCCCCTTCACATTGAAAAAAAATGTGAAAATGTGAAGCACGAGGATCATGTGGGATGGTGTGAACATCGACCAAGTTACACACCGACAATGTGACAAGGTCTCATGGAGAGCGAGCATCAACCATAATGTGCATGCAAGGATTAACAAAGGGAAAATATCATTAAATCCTCATAGATTTGAATGAAGGATGATGTATAAATAGAGGGTGTTGTGTAACCCCCAAGGTGCCTGTAATCATAACCTCTCAAGTTGAGAGGGGGAGTTACATTCCGAAATGGGAAGTAACTCTCATATGATGTAATGACACACTGACGCGTAAGGAATCTCATGATGACCCCTACGACACCCCTATGACACCTAGACCTATGATCTCACTAAGTGAGATGACCTGCCATGTTGCATGGAAAATGAATCATGCCAACACCCACCCTTCATTGTAACTTAGGATGAGGTGACAAGTCAAAAATGAGAAATTTGTCCCAATACTATAGCTTGATGAGGCACCCATACACAATAAGGATCTCAAGTAATGGAGGAAAATAGTGGGAAAAAAATCCACCACAAGAGATGAAAACACTCTCTAATCTAAGAAAGAGGCCATAAAGGTCCCAAAACGAGGATCGATAAGGTACCCATGTACAAAATGGCAATCTCTCGTAAAGAAGAAGAGAGAAAGAGGAGGAGACGAGAGGAACGCAGAAGATGACATGGATGGATCTTGAACTCGCAACTCTAGGAAGTACCCAAGAGTGAAGAAGAGCCACTCGCACCGAACTATGTGTCTGCCCTTAGGGAGGATAAAAATTAAGTGTTGGAATTTTTCCCACTCTATGAATGAAGCCAAAGGCAACAATATGCAAAACTCTGAATCTGGACTATGCAAGTGTGACATAGGTCTAATAATGGAGTGCCAAGGAACCACAGGTAATGCTATGTGCATAAAATTGTCATAGTGAAGAAGAGGTACATCTACTGAAAGGATTCCTGAGTGAAGTAAAGGCAATGCAATAACCCCCACAACAGAAACATGATCCACAAGTAAGGGTGCATCAAGGATGGTCTTCCAAAAAGTGGAAGTGATAAGAGCCCCAAAAGGGGAACTCTAAAAAATGAGATGATGGACTCCTCTTAAACACATGTAGAAGGATGAGGAACCTATACTACATCACAAGTGGACACTGTGAAAAGACAACCAAGTTTAGGAAGATAATATTTCCAATGAGGGGGCTCGACAAATAAAAGAGTGATGTCTAACAAGTATGATTCATTCATGCATGAAGGAACATGAGTGGAAAGGGCCTCGCGTAGTGGAAGTGGAAAGGAGGATGGTGCAATGATGGTATGAGGCTGAGAATGGGACTACTCGATATCTAATGAGATAAGAGGGGTGTCAACACTCTTGGGAATAGTGAGAGGAGGATAGGAGTCCTTAGTAGTACTCTCGTCATCAGAACTAGAAGCACAATCCTCATCATCAGAGGTGGAACCAAGCAAGACTATGTCGGTGGTATAGTCATCACATTAATCGAAGAGGAGACAATCGAATTTGTAATAGTAGCAATAGTAGTATGTGAGGTTATCAAATAGGGATTGAAATATGCTCCAAATGTGGTAGGGGGATCTCGAGTCTTCCACGTGAACGTAAGGAGGTGCGGTGACATGTAACATCAAGTGACCAATGAAATAGTCACATTTGTCGATAAATTCCTTAAGACGAAGATGATCGGTGTGTGAAGGAACCGACCCAAGCAGAAAGTATGTAAGACCCTTATAGACGAAGTAGCATTCCATGGAAGTAAGTCATGATGTATAGTTCTCTCTCCCAAAAAGAAGTGGTGGAGGCTATAAAACGAGCATGTGACACTCAAGTCTAGAAAGAGCATCCTCTATGATGCGAAAGCGGAAGCAAGAAGTGCAAGGTGCATGAGAATAAAAGGGTACAAGAATGCAAGACATCACACTCATTTGAGAATATCTTTATGAGCAATACAACACCTAAGAAAATTGATAACCCCTATTTGTGGCACTTTATAAATAGTGTGTGATTACAATAAGGTGTGTTCATGTGATGTCGAGATAGTTGACCACTCACCTTGCAGTAGGCGACGAGTCACACGAGAGTAGAGGCCACAATGAGTCCTAGTTGGAAGTAGAGGAATGACACACAATCAAGCACAAAAAGGCGTAAGAAACACAAGGGTAAAAACACTTGCTCAGTGTGAGAGAAGGCATCTCACATCATGAAAAATAAGGTTCTCTTGTTGTAAGGTTGTGGTGGACATGATCACAAGTGTAGGAAAAGAGGAGCACTATAATGCAACGAGCTAGAAAAAGTGGTTTGGAAAGCCCAATAACCCTATACAAGGAGCCTGAAAAAATATATCCCCTATAGAAATAATGAATTTTTACATTTTTCCCTTTAATTTCCCATACAATGTTTAAAAAAGGAAATATCATGAAAAAATCCAAAAAGGGGTAATGGGAGGTAGTCGAAGCATCGGAGGCGGGTGCACTGGCTGGTAGCTCGATAAGTTATACGACGAGTTGAAGGGCAAGTTGAAGCAAAGCAGTTTGGGAGAGGTAACTCTCGGGATGAGTTGAAGCAACTTGGCGCATAGAGTGGAGGTAGCTCGTGGAGCGAAGCCAATGAGTTATTGGGTGTGAAAGTGATGTTGCGAGATAGTCGATTTCATCGGTGATGCCGAGTTAGGGAACTAAACGCACTAATCGAGAGAAGACACTTTGAGTTACACATAGATGTGATCACTAAGTGGAGTGTCACGAATGCATGGGCCAAAGGAAGATGTGTTTAAACAAAGTTGGATATTGTGGGGAGCTATCAAACTCATTGTTGGAAGTGCCAGTGGAGAAGACCATTTAAGTAGTCGAGGTAACTACCGAGGAGCATAGATTTCATCGAGTTTCTTAGAGACACGAGATATCTAGGTAAGCTGATGTTGAGGATGGGTTCCACATGGAGCACGATGCTGAGGCGGTCACCGAGGTAACGACTCAAACGATCTAGGAGAAATGCATAGGGCATGAGTTTAATGATAAAGGATCCAACTAGAGAGGAGGGTCGAATGCAAAGCAAGTGATGAATCAATACGGGTAGCTCAAGCTGAAGGTGGATGAATAAGAAGATGGTGTAAACCATAGGGACGAACTCATAGGATCAAAACCGAACTAGTGATGAGCTAATGGCTTGGAAAACCATAAGAGGGGTCGAGCAAATGTCAACATAGAGTCGGGTGGACAATGCAAACCATGAGTATGTCAATGCGATCCAACATGAAAGCTAGGGCACAAGGTATGAAAACTTCAATGCAACCAAGAACATGAACCGGGAAAACCGAGCAACCAAATTTGGATGCACAAGAAAAGAAAAAGAGATAAACATTAGACTTCAAGTAACATGAATCCCACAATGTGTACTCTGATACCATGATGAAGAATGAAAAAATGTGAAGCACAAGGATCATGCAAAATGACATGAACACCAACCAAGTTACACTCTAGAAGTGTGATGAGGTCTCATAGAGAGCAAGTGTCAACCATAACATGCATGCAAGGATTAGAAAAGGAGAAAAATATCATTAAATCCTCATAGATCTGAATGAAGGATGGTGTACAAATAAAGGGTGTTGTGTAACCCCCAGTGTTGTAATCATGACCTCTCAAGTGGAGAGAGGGAGTTACATTCCCTGGAATGGGAAGTAACTCCCATATAACACAATGACGCACCGACACATGATGACGCAAAGGAATCTCAAGATGACCCATACAAAACCCTTATGACACCTAGACCTATGACCTCACCTAAGTGAGATGACCTGCCATGTGGCATGGAAAATGACTCACACCAACAACATGCACTCTCTTCATTTTTAATTCTTATTGGCCTAACTTTCCATTAGACCCTACTTGTTACGAGACTATTTACACACATGATGGCTTGAATTGACTAGGATTCATAGTGCTCATGTTTTATTAACTAAGATATAAATTGAAATGAATATCTACATAGTTTCAAAAGAAAATTCTAATTAAACAATGAACCATTAAGATAAGAGCTTAAAGGAAATGCTTCTTCAATGCATAAATGAAACTACATGCTAAGTTATTTCCTACTCTCTATGATTGCTAACTTAAAATATGAACCTACGGAGAACATAAGCAATCAAAGTGGATTGTTGCTTGATCTCAAGGATTGAGAATGGAATCTCACTAAGAATGGCTATAAGGCCATTTTGGATCTTCCCATATTACTCAATTTTGAGTGAAAGGATGCAAGATGGAGAAGTTATTTCCAACAATGGAGAATGTCTTGAGATCAAAATGCTTATAGTTTTTACTATTCAAAGCATGGTGAAAGAAGAAAGGTAAGAATGAGGGTTCTTTATATAGCTTGCCTAAAGAGGAAGAGGCAAGACTAACAAATTGATTAATGTGGGATAAAGTTAAAACAAGATTAGGAATGGATAAGGTTGTTTTATAAAGGGTAATCTTGATTTAAAAGAGTTTAATTTTTAATTAGTAAGTCATGGGAGTTAGGGGATGTTTTACTTAATCAAATGTGATTAATTAATAGGTAGAGGTAAACTTATAGAAGCTAATTAGAGGAAAAATAGTATGATTTGCGGGATGTAAGAGAGGAATTTGATCCAATAAATGGTAATTTATTGATTTAGAGTTGCGAGCGTAATTAATTAATAATAATTAATTAACCCAAGTAGAAGCGGATATTAATTAACAAAAGGTCATTAATCAACATCCTTAATGATAGGAAGGCTAATTAATTAACGAAAGGTCGTTAATTAATGAATATGAAGAGGAATGTTATCTAATTAGCGGAAAAATGCTAATTATTATGGAAATGACAAGAAAGAGGATAATTAGTGCAATCTTAGCATTAAAGCATGCGTAAGCGGATTTTAGGTGTCTATATTTGCCCCTCTTTGGGGTGGCATAAGTGACACCACTTCAAAGATAGTAGACAACTACATACAAGTAAAATTTTTGAAGAGATAGAAGAAAAAATTAATATAATGAAGGATGCCCCCTCGAGTGTCGATGGGGTGATGAAAGAGGGTGATTGACGATCGAAAAGATGAAAGAACAGAATAGAAGAAGTAGAATAATTGATCCCTATTGCCCCAAGTTACTTTTGAAGAAAAGTTTTGATAGAAGGAGAGTGATATGGAAAAAAAATGAAGATGAAAAGAGATGGATATGACTATCATCTTGTTGATGTAAAAACCAACTTTATTTCATCATTTTACTTAAGATCGACGTCATCGGTCCTTATTAAAAAGAATGAACAAAAGTGTAGTATGACATGAAAATACATATATGGACAAATGTCCATAGCTAAAAACACCAAATCCATACAACATACAAAATGCAATGTAATACGAGAAAGTAAAAGAACTAACCTAACAGAGAAACATAATGCAATGTTTTTGTTAACAAGCTTTGATTCTAAACTGTGTGAATTAATGACAAGGGTTAAAAGATGGTGCCCCAAGCAAGGATACATGCAAGGGGAATAACGGAGGACACTTGGGTCCTATGAAAAGCAATAGTGCACTATGAAATAGTACCAAACAACTCATTGTGCCCCAGAGTATAGACATAGTAAGCAAACCAACTTTGTTAATGGAGGTAGATCAAGATGATATGCGATTCACACACAAGAACATGTGAGAACCAAAGAGCGATGTTTTGTAGGATGATTTTATTATTTTTATTTTTAGAAACATATTTGAATGTTTTTTATTTTGAAAGTTTATGAAACTATGTACATGAAGACAAAGAAGCGTGGATTCCCAGTGATAGATGGGATGTACAAGGGAAAAATTCCATGTGTATGTGCAAGAAAGTGAAGATGCAAAAATGCCCTAGTAATTAGGTGGGAGTATTCAAAGGAAAACTCTTCACGTGTTGAAGGGGGATCAAGGCCAATATAAAATAGGTTCAATCATGAGGGAGTAAGGATGCCCCCAGCGTAAGCTGGCCAAGAAACACATGAGAGAAAGGAAGTAGAAAATTATCTTATTAAAAGGGGACAAAAGTGTCTGCAAACATGGAAAAGAGGACATCCGATACACATGGATGTTCTAAATGATTTTGAAGAACAAAGGATGCTATGAAAAGATTTAGAATGCGGTCAATGAAGAAGTGATTAGCCCAAGGCACAAATCATGAGACAAGAAATGTGATAATGCAAGAAGTTTGAACAAGGTCCAAAAAAAACACTTGGTAACATACTAATCTGTTTACTCATTGAGATCTCATGTGTGCACATGGAAATGAATTACCTCTTGAAGAAAAGAGTTGATAGATAACAAGCGAAGACACTAGCCAATATATAGGAGTGATTTAGTTTGAAAGGTGATTTGTGAATGGATTGTGGAAGGAGATACGTACATTTATCTGCTACTAGCTTGTGCATCCATAGCCCCGACAGAGATGCATTTGATTCTAATCACAACATTACTCTATTGTTAGTCAAGAATCCATAGCCCCGGTAGAGATTATTGGAAATACCCCAAGAGAGAGTTATATATCAATTTTATTTTTCTTTTAGCTTTTGCTTTTTTATTAATTGATTTTGATTCTTTTATTTTTGAAAACTTATTTCATCTCTCTTGTTTGACAAGGGGTTAAGAACCACTCATGGCTTGATGGAAGGATGTGGAAGTGATTTTGATGATAAAATTGGCTAGTGTTAACAAATACACTCACAAATTCTTCCCAACAAGTTTATTATATCTAAATAGTGATAGGATCTCTAAGAGGTCAGTCGTTCTTTAATTTACCAAGGTGATGAAAGACCAAGGTCAAACATATACCATAGAGATAAATGTCACAAAATGTGTACGAAATAAGCTAACCAAAATATCATCAAAGGGATGAAAATGGTGGATGACTTACAAATGAATATGAAAGAAAGGGAAGAAATAACATCCATGCGTATGCAATACCTAATTGTAATGTTTGATATTTGTACCATTGATTTTTAATGTTTTTCTCATTTTTGTATTTTTGAACTCGTTATATGAATTTTATTTTTATTTTTTGATGGTTATCGGAATGAAACATGTCACTCTGCATAATAGGATCCAACAACAATGTTCGTGATTTCCTTGATAAGAGAGACTAATTGTGTTTTCTTATCAAGTGTAATATTATCCCGATCTCGATGATCATGGTGAGTTCACACTCAATAAATGACTGTGATTTTTTTAAACATGGGTTTCATATGTGGGAGCTTGAGTTCCCTATCCATAGGCTTCACGTACTTTTTCCATACTTTATGGGTGCGTTGGTGTGCATTATGGAATCACACTTGATTTTGGATTTTATGATGGTTTGATTTGTTGAAATCTTTGGAGCTCTTGACATTTTGATCTTAGCTTGATAAATAACATGTTTGGGTTGCTTATAAGCTAATGAATGACTTGTTTGATCCCAAGAAATGGGAGAAGAATGTGGACATTTAGAATTCATGGGAGAAATGACTGTGGGATTGCCACAATCATTGATAGCATAATGTGATGGAAAAAAAGGATATAGTCCAATAATTGAAGAAGATGGGCTACCAGGAGGTGAGACAAAGAAAAAGATGGAAGGCTACTTGGATGTGGCCCCAATATAGAGGAAGAAGGGCTACTAGGAGGTGGCCCAAGAATAGAAGATGAGGGGCTACCCGGAGGTGTCCCATATATAGAAGACAAGGGGCTAGTTAGACGTGGCCCTAGAATAGAAGGTAATGGGCTACCCGGAGGAGACCCACAAGTAGATGATGAAGGGCTACTTGGAGGTGGCCCATATATAGAAGAAGGTGATGGGATACTTGGCGATGACCCAAAGTGCGATTGCGATTGAGGAATTGTGATATGTAAAGAAGAATTGGGTGATGAGAAGATGGGCCATGGCTCAATACTAGACCCAGGTAGTTCATCACAGAATGAAGAATGTGAGGATGGAAGAATAAGAGGAGGATCAAGTTACATGATCGAAGAACTTCCTTTGTTTCTTTATAAAAGGAATCAACCTTTTCCTCATAATACGCAGACACATCAAAGTCTAAAGAGAATCCTTGCTCGTAACTTGTTAGAGGGATATCTTCATGTGCCCCTATAAAGGCCATGATTGCTCCTTCATTCTGAAAGAAATCAATTAATATGGGTTTTTGATCGACCACAAGGGTTTGATTGGAAGAAAAAGGTCCAATTGGTGTGGAAGACTTAGAAGATGTTTGATGATGATTGATAGAAGAAGATGACTCAAGAGATGAAGTAGACTTAGGGCTAGATGTCTCGTGAGTAGAAGAAGATGTGGATTTAGAATTGGTTGGTATAGGTTTCCCTATAAGATGACATCATGGAGGAAGAATAGGAGGATTTCGTATCCAAAATTCCGTAGATTGTGACGTAGGAGTTGACTTAGATGATTGAATAGAAGGACTTTGAGTCGCACGAATATTCAAAGGAGGAAGGTTTCATTGAGGTGACTGATAAAAGAGGTCTTGCAAAGAAGGGGAGGACTACAATTGAAGAATCACATTAGATGTTTTATAAAGAAGGTCATGTGAAGAAGGGGAGGACCGCAACTTAAGAGTCAAATTGGATGAATGATAAAGGAGGTCCTGCAAAGAAAGGGGGACTCAAGAATCATAGTAGAAGTATGATGAAGGAGGTCTTGCGAAGAAGGGGAGGACTGTGACTTAGGAGTCGAATTAGATGAATTTGAATAGTAGTTTGGATTTGAATCATCAAAAGAATCGAGAGGAAATATTTGGATTGGAATCCTCAGAAGAAGAGGAAATGTTTAGATTAGAATCAGAAGAAGAGTGAGGGGAACTTGAATAATAATTGGATCGGAAGTTTTCAAACCATACCATCGACTATGAGATGAATGTTGGGAATGGGTTACTCGGATGGGTTCCCTAGTGTGAAGAACTAAACGAGGTTTGGTCATGATGGGCATATTTTGATGTGAACTCTGAAACTTTGATTCCTTATTATCGTATGTATAAGAGACTTTACGATAATCATTCATTTTCGGTGTGTGTTGGGTTCAAAGGTCTAAACCTAGATTGTATGATCAAACTTCTTCAAAGTGAAGAAGGTTTCATGTTGATTTGGGTAACATAACGAAAACCAACTAGACATTTCAGTAAATATGGGGATGTTTGTGTTATTTTCCAAAAGGGAAGCTAAGGAAAAAATACATTGTGATAACTCAAGATTGATAATCCAACAAGGTTTGGAGGCGTAATGTCAAAGGATTGATCAAAATTTAGCAACATAAAGTATACAAAGGAAATATTTTCAATGTTCGATTAATGCAAAATTTTCTTGATAGGGAATGTTTTGCCATGGTTTGAAAGATATGTTCAAAACTGATCATAAATTTAGGAAAAAAAGAAGATCAAGAGGATCAAAGACCTAAAGGATTGTCCTAGAAATGAGTTTATAAGGTGGATAAACACAAGGAACAATCACACGAGTTCAAAACATAAAGCCAAATTAATGACCAAAGAATAATGAATGATAAAGAATTAATGGATCAAAGTGATTTTCCTAAATGGATAAGTCAAAATGATGAATAATCACAAGACACAATCATGCAAGGTTTGTTTTAAACCAATCAATCATCAAATTACTTCCTAAGTCTATTTCCAAATGATAGTTGGTGTTTTAAGATGATTAACAAAATGTCACCACTTATGTCAAGTTCAAAGAAATGAACAAGGTGTAAATAATAACAAGAAGTTAATGTGATCCTCAAACAAATTATACTAAAAGCGAGCTTGAATCCAATCAAGACCTATATCCCAAAAAGTGATCAGTTATGATTGTGAGTGACACAACAATTCCACCAAGATATGTTAACCAAACTTTGTGAGAAATTAAGGTATTAATATCAAGATGGTATTGATATAACACGCACAAGTGGTAACACTCAACACTTTTCAAAATCGAGGTAGTAATTAAAATAACAATAAATCTAGAGTATACCTAGGAATTGTTAAAGTGTATACAACGTAACATCACAATATAGATATTTAGGTCAAGTTTACAAGAATCAAGATGTAAATGCAAAAATGTAGTGACACGAAAAAAAAAAAAAACCGTTCAAAGGAGAGTCGAGGTGATGAATCCATCCTAACTACGATGACGATTTTGACTTGGGTATCAAGATCAAAAAGGCTACCAATGATATGAAAATGTCTCCACACACTTTAGACATTTAACAACTCATTGCAAACATGGATGAGCGTAAACAAACATAAAAGTGGTGAATATAATCAATCGACAACATAAGGGTAGTCCCTCTTCTTCTAATCAACTAAGTGTCAAAAGAAAGTGAAGGAAGTAGATCAATTGAGGGTGAAAATGTTGGCCTCACTTCGGTAGAGTTTCATCTCACCTTAGGGCGAGTGAAAAACTAAGAAAAATTAACACTTCACATGTTTTGTGATGAATAATGGCTCTCAACTCAAATTGGTTTTGATATGGTCAAAGTTGGCTCCTGGTCAAAGATAGCTTCCTAGGTGGTTCACTCAACTAGGTGTCACAAGTTATCTAGATGCGAGCTCAATTTACCAAGAAAGTCACATTGACTAATCTTGGGTTATCTCGGCTTTACTTTACCCCCTTCAAGTATAGTGAGCAATTAATGTGTCCATCATGTACTCTCATTGGGGTCACGATACATATGACTTCTATGCTAAATCTCATGTCTATACTAGTCAAGTAGGTGTGCGGAGCACTTCCCGTTTCATCCACAAGGTTCCCTCTTACGTGGACTACTTTGGGGTTCTAGGACCACCCCCATTGTTGTAGCTTAAGGCTTATGCCAAAGGGGTTATGTCCTAGTTTTAAACGGATAAGGTGTACCCTTATCCGAACCTGCAAATCAAGTGCTTTGAATGTGGTGTGTTTTTATTTATGTTTTAGACTTAATTTGGTTTATTCGTTTGTCATTTAACAACAACACACGTGTAGTTAGAAAAATTTGTTTTGAACTCCTTTCTTTGAAAAATGTTTCTAGGTCCCTGCACTCAAGTGTTAGTAGTTCTCCAAGCAAATAAAATTATTTGAAAGAGGATTAAGAGTTGCTTTTGATTATCAAGATCATCTAATGATGCAAGAGAAGAGCATACACAACACATAATCCAACTAAAAAGTAAAGGAAATCTTTGTAATTAATGAACCATATAAAAATCTTGATAAATGTTCATTCCCTTAAGCCAAAAATGAAAGATGAAGTTTCCAATTAACCAAATGTTAGAAAATGAAGACTAAAGTTGTTTTGATTCTCAAGATCACCCAAAAATGCAAGAGAAGATCAAACACAAAATTTAGCCCAACTAAATAGAAATGGAAAACTTCAAAAAAAAGGACCATAAAAAAATGCTTTGTAAAAGGTTCATTCCCTTGAGCAAAATGAATAATCAAATTTCCAAGTTAATCCAAATATTAAAAAGATAGAGATCACAGTTGTTTTTTATTCTCAAGATCACCAAATGGTGCAATATAAGAGCATACAAAATCTATGGTCTAAATCAAGTAAAACATGGAAATACAACATTCATCAAAACATTAGATATGTTAAAAAATGACCAATTTTACAATAAATGGGAAACCTACAATTTCTATAAGTATAAATCCCAAATTTATGTTTTCATTGCATATTTCACTTCAATACCTTTCCAATGCAAAAAAAAACAGAGTCATTTCAAGTTTGGGAGTAAAATTTATGGCCTCTGGAAGATGGGTTACACATATGATCTTATGCTCACAGGTATGCACTTAACATGCACTAAAAAAATGTCAAAAAAACATCCCTTAATCTATAAAATGGTCAAATTTTTCCAACCAAGATTCAATTTTGAAAACAACCCATCACATTAATATATGAATAGAAGACTCAACACTATTAAACATTAACATTCATGATAAAAAAAACTTAACATTTTAGAGAAATTGACAAAACTAGCATGTAGAATGTTGAAAAAGTAAGCACTGAAAATGAAAACATGGAGAAATATTGATTTTTTCTCACCATGATTCAATTTTGACAGCAGCTCACCATATTAATATGTAAATAGAAGACTCAACACTATCAAACACTAACTTACATGCTCAAGAATTTAAGATTTTCAAGAAATTGACAAAACTAACATATAGAATGTTGAAAAATAAAGCTCTAAACATGAAAACATGGAGAAATCTTGAAATTTTCCCATTAAGATCCAATTTTGACAGCACTTCGCCTCCTTTATACCTACAAGGAAGACTCAACACATGTAAACTCAACAAAATAAGTTAAGAAAAACAAGTTAGATCAACATGTGCATAAGAGGGTTAGTAACCAAAATTGAAACATAACTACAAAAATTTGAAATTAAGTGCAAAGGACGATGGAGTAAGTTCCACCAGAGTTCCAAATGTGCTCATGTTTATTAACTAAGCTATAAATTGAAACTAATATCTACATAGTTTCAAAAGAAAATTCTAATTAAACAATGAATCATCAAGATAAGAGCTTAAAGGAAATGCTTCTTCAATGCATAAATTAACTACATGCTAAGTTATTTCCTACTCTCTATGATTACTAACTAAAAATATGAACATATGAAAAACATAAGCAATCAAAGTGGATTGTTGCTTGATCTCAAGGATTGAGAATGGAATCTCACTAAGAATGACTACAAGGTCATTTTGGATCTTCCCATATTACTCAATTTTGAGTGAAAGGATGCAAGATGGAGAAGTTATTTCAACAATGGAGAATGGCTCAATATCAAAATGCTTATGGTTTTCACTATTTAAAGCATGGTGCAAGAAGAAAGGTAAGAAGGAGGGTTCTTTATATAGCTTTCTGGAGAGGCAAGACTATCAAATTGATGAATGTGGGATAAACGTAAAACAAAATTAGGAATGGATAAGGTTGTTTTATAAAATGTAATCTTGATTTAGAAGAATTTAATTTGTTATTAGTAAGTCATAGAAATTGGGGGATGTTTTAATTAATCAAAGGTGATTAATTAGTAGGTAGAGGTAAGCTTATAGAAGTTAATTAAAGGAAAATTAGTATGGTTTGTAGGATGTAAGAGAGGAATTTGATCCAATAAATGGTAATTTATTGATTTAGAGTTACTGAGCGTAATTAATTAATAATAATTAATTAACTTGAGATAAGCGGATATTAATTAATGAAAGGTCCTTAATCGACATCCTTAATGATAAGAAGGCTAATTAATTAACGAAAGGTCGTTAATTAACGAATAAGAAGAGGAATGTTAGCTAATTAGTAGAAAAGTGTTAATTATCATGGAAATGACAAAAAGTGGATATTTAGTGCAATATTAGCATGAAAGCATTTATAAGAGAATTTTAGGTGTCTACATTTGCACCTATTCCCTCCCTCATGTGTTAATGTCACTGGGGAAAAATACAATCAATTTCTCGTATCATAACAATTCACATCAATTTATAGAGCAGTTATCATAGTACATGCTTTATCCTTTAGCAAACAGAATAAATTCTATCTCTATTTTCAATCGGAACAAATTAGGGAAAATGGGAACAAAACAAGAACACACCATTTGTAATGGTGTATATCGAGCAGAGTCATGGAAGGAGAGTAACACTAGACCTCTCTCCCCAACACTTTCTCTTTGGCATGAGATCGCCAAAAAAATCACACTTGGCATGATATCACCCCAAAAACTCGCTCTTGGCATGAGATCACCTAAAAACTTGCACATGGCATGAGATCGCCCAAAAAACTCACTCTTCACAGCATGTTCGGGACACCAATGCCTAGTCGAACAAGAGTTCCTAGGCGCCTAGACCCTTTTCCACCTTACTTGTTTATTTTGGGTCTATTTTATATTTTGGGCATATTTTCCACTTATGGAGTGCCCAGATGCCCTGTCCTCCCCCAGGCCCCGATGTCCTACGGGAAAACACAATCAATTTCTCATATTAGAATAGTTCACATCAATTTACAGAGTATTTTTCAAAGTACATGCACAAATTCCTCCGAGTAAACAAAATGCATTCTATATCCATTTTCAATCAAAACAAACAATACATTCGAAAGAAATTAGGAACAACATGATCAAAGCAGAACACACCATCTACAATGGTGTATATTAGGTAGATTCATAGAAGGAGAGTAACACTAGACCTCTATCCCCAACACTTTCTCTTTGACATGAGATCACCCAAAAAAACTTGCACGTGGTGTGAGATCTCCCAAAACCCGATCTTGGCATGAGATCGCTCACAAAACTTTGCACTTGGCATGACATCTCCCAAAAATCACTCTTCACAAGCATGTTGGGACATTTTCTATCCCTTTACACTCTTCTACATCAGGTGCACACTTTCCTTTTACACACATTTACATATTTTTACATACTTTTGCATACTTGGATCAAAATTTTCATATACACGACTTTGACTACTCTCTTTCTCTTCTTTTTACAAGTCCATCCTTACAAGAAGTAGTAATCATAATCACAACAACAAGCACAAAAACATGTATAACACAAAGTATAAAGCATACGCTTCACCCGAGGGTCACTTTCTCTTCCTATTTTCGATGCTTCATTTTTACATTATTCAATGCTTTATTTGTCCAATCGACACGTTCTTTGCCATACACTCTACATGGTTATCAAGTACACATCTCTTATCTAATTTATGTTATCATGTATTCACTCAACAACATAAAGTGGGGAAAATGTAGACACAAAATCACACACTTGCGTACATTTATAGGTCCATAAACATATACTATCATTCATATGATTCCTAAGCAAGAAAACTAGTAATTGATGATTATATTTGGCTTCTTTTTTATGTTTCTTGTTTTCAATTTGGTCTTCGCACACCCTCAATATAGTCGACATTTTACTTATTTATATTTAATGTCTCAGACACCAACACCTAGCCAAGGCACGAGGCACGCCCATGTGCCCCTGTCTCCTCTGGGCACTCGTGACCCTTTTCTACCATACTCGCTTCTTTTGGGTCTCTTTTATCTTTTGGTCATCTTTTCCGCTTATGGGTCGGCCTTACAATTTTTAATTACAAAATTCAAACAATGGAATCATATAAATACATAGTTATGTGACCAAAATTGAGAACCAAGCTCTAAGTATATATTTTCATCACCTAAGTTTGCATCCAAAGGCACCTAAAGCACTTCAAGGCATCCATCTAACATCCATCAAAGGGAAAAGGGAATACAAGTTTTGCATATTCAACATAGGAAGGGGAAGTTTCTCTATTCCATACACACATCTATCTACATTGCTACATATAACTACAACCCACTATCAAGTGCACTTATACAAG
Source organism: Taxus wallichiana var. yunnanensis (assembly GCA_018340775.1). Lineage (NCBI taxonomy): Eukaryota > Viridiplantae > Streptophyta > Pinopsida > Cupressales > Taxaceae > Taxus > Taxus wallichiana. The sequence goes on from CM031239.1 coordinate 448,150,778, forward strand.
GGCATCCTAGGGAACAATTCTTCCACACACTCACCATAACTACATGGAGTCTGAGATGTAGTGTAACACTCGGTCGTAAGTTCAAGATCGAGGTGATTGTCAGGGTCGAGTCCTAATCCCCATATTGTATCTTTATTTTTTTAGATTAGATGTAGTTTGTGGGTTTTACAAGTGAGTATTTGTTTCACATTGATACCTCGGTGATCATATTACGATACACAAGTGACCAACATAGAGTAATTGTAACATATTTACGACAAAACAAAGATAAGATTCATAGCTCATACATAGCCACAAGTGCACATACGAGGTCATTGGTGCTAAGGTTTCCTTTTCCTACCATGGGCGCACGTGTCCAACTTTATTCCTATATTCTTGAATTTAATTTGAACTTTGATGACATAGTTCACCTCATGTGCGATAGTTTTCCAGTTTAAAACACTTCAAGATAAACCATTAATTAGCTAAGTTTTTTTTTTGTACCTCTTACTTAGGGTTTATACTTTACTTGCTTATTGCTTGTGTTATATTACATATAGTAGTTACATATTATTATTTACATCATTTACTCTGTAATTAGGGTTTTACAAAAGTTTATTTTGTTAAATTAGTCACTCATGCAACAAGCGGTCAAATATTCGAAGGATCTTGTGTGGACCGGCCAAGCTTCTTATATCCCAACCTCATTCTTGTGTGGACTAGCCAAATTTCCAACTTTTCCGAAAGACTTCTAACCCGCTTATTACTAAAAATTAAAACTAAAAATATTCAACTTATTTGAGAGACTTCTAACCTACTTATTCCTAAAACTTCAAACTAAAAATCTTCAACTTGTTTGAAAGAGGGGGAAGGCTTGTATTTATAGCTTGGAGATGGGGTAAGATCGGGGATTATCTCAGTGGCGGGTTTGACAAAGTAACCCTAGTTAGGTGAGTGGGGGGGACATGATTTGACTAATTAGGTGAAAGAATGGCCTTGATATGGATTTGATTTGATTGAATGGGGTTCATGATTTGAGGGATTAGGTGGAATTATGGATTTAATTAGATTTGATTGGGTTTTATGTGATTAAGTGGGGCTTATGTGGGGTTCATGATTTGGATGATTGGATTTGATTTCATTGATTAGGTGAGCTACTTGATTGCATTGGATTGAGTGGGGTTCATGATTTGGATGGTGGGGGACATGATTTGAGTGATTAGGTGAGATAATTGATTTGATTGGATTTGATTTGATTAAGTGGGGTTCATGATTTGGATGATTGGATTTGATTTGATTGAGTGGGGTGATGTGACTTAATTAGAATATTTGGATATTATTAGCACATAATATGGATTAATAAATTAATATTGATTAAATATGTAGCGTTGGTGGGAAATGGGATTTGAATGAGTAAGCTTAGTGAAGAGAGAGAAAAGTGGAATAATGATACCAAAAACTGGTGTCTACATTTGCCCCTTTTTGATGAGTGGTTTGCATTGGGCAAGCTACGAGAAAAAATGATGAAGTATTGAAAATATGATTGATTAAGTGTTCCCCCTCAAACTTGGGATTGACGACATAAAGGAAGTTAATCACGAGTTTGAAAGAGATAGATGGTAAATATTAAAATATGGATGAAACACATAACCAAGGCAAGATGCCCCAAGCAAAAAGGATTGCAAGAATAAGGAAAAATATGGCGGTGAATCCAATATCACATCGGTAGAGGAAAATTGTGGTCTTAATGAAGACGGAGACAATGTTCTATAGACCAAGTGAGTGAGTGAAGACCATTGTAATATGGATCCAAGCCATGATGACCAATGGGTCATATCAAACATCAAAATATGCGCAAATAAATGTGAAAGGTATGCAAAATAATTTGTATGTGAGGAATTGAGTGAAAAATCATGCATCTACAAAAGGGACAAGGATGAAAATAATGATGCCACAACACATGGCAGAGCGGAAGATGGATGTGCGAATAAAATGCCCCAAGGGGGAATGAGGATAGTCATAAATGTGGATGCGAGGAGGAGATGGGATATAAGTGTGAGATAAAATGCCCCAAGAGGGAGGGGAAATATGATTTTGAATACATGCTTCATAAGGAAGGTGTTTCATTGACAAGAAAATACTGGAAGAAGAAAGTAGAACAAACTTTGATTCATGGAAATGGGGGAAGATTACGATCAATTTTTGCTAAGCAAAAACTAGAGCGGAGACACTTAAGGGAAAAAGTGGTAGTGGATGGCCATTGTGGTATCCTCGAAGATAAAAATACCATGGGAAGAAATGAAGGAAAATATAGGGAGAAGATCAAAGGGCCCAAGTTACCGCGAGGAAAACCAAGGTAAAGAATATGGAATATACCACATAGAAATGCATGTGGATGGTGGGATGATAAAAATATGGGACAATTATTCGAAGAGTCGGTCATCATGGGGAAGTAAGAAGGAAACACAAAGTAAAAAGGGGATGAATATGATATAGAAGAAGTGAAATAAAACAAGAATTAGGAAGGAGGATAGGGCAATAGATAAAATAATGCGAAGGAAAGAAACTAAGAACAAAGATATTTGGTTAAGAATGAGTAGTAACAGAACATAAAGAGAAGTTAGAGGTGAGGAATGACACAGATTGGAAAATATGCAAAGATGCGTGAGATGAGGGTAAGTTGATGATGAGAAAATAAAGAGACGGTGTATGTTGAAGACGATAAATAAATTGGCAAGGAAGAATGGAAGATGGAGAGGTGGCAAAGAAAAAGAGAGGAAGGGATAGAAGAGGCAATGTCAGTGAAGGGATGTTAGGAGAAGTCCACCGATAATGATTAGTAGGGAAGTATGGGAGGAAAAGTGAGAAGAGGGAGAAAATAAATGAGGAATGGAAGAGGAAACACCAATGAAGGGAGGTTAGGAGAAGTGCACCGATAATGATCGGTGTACACAGGGAAGGAAGGAATGGAGAAAAAAGGAGAAGTTCAAAGAGAGGGAAGAAGGTCATGTAGGGTGGGGATGAGGGAATTTTAGGAGAATTACACCGATAATTATTAGTGTAGAAATGGAAGATGATGATGAAAGAATGTTAGGGGAATACCAACAACAATGACAGGTAAGCATGGGGGTAGATATGTGGGATAATTTGATAAGATGGACTGGAATTAATAAAGAAAGGAGGGATAACAATTTGTGCGAAGATGAAGGCAAGGATAGGATGAAGTGGATGAGGATGGGTGAGGTAAAGAGGAAGAAACAAGACATAAAAAAATGGTAGGAATCGGTTAAGTAATACTTCCAGTGGAGTATGATGAAGATGAAAACCTGGGAAGTCGGAGATGGTGTGTGCGAGGAAGAAAGAAAAGGTAAGAGGATGTGATTATGGGGAATGAAGAGAAAATGTGGAAAGTGGGAATGTGGAGCGATGGGAAAAGGTGAGATGACATATCGTTCCTAAGAGGGACTCTTAAGTAAGATCACCATCTTTGCAGAGTGGTTAAGTAAGATCACCAAACCGATAAAGTGATGATATTAAAGGAGAAAGACAAGAGTGTAATGGGTATAGGGATGGAATGGTTGGTTAGAGAAGATGAATATGAGGAAAAGCGAGAGAAATAAGATGAGGGAAATATGATGAGATGGGGAAGGGCGGATGATAGATCAACCTTAAGAGGAACTCTTAAGTAAGATTGTCATGCGATGGGGATGGTTAAGTAGGATCGCCAATCGAAGAAGAAGAAGAATGATGAGAAGAAGTGATTGACAGATAGGAAGAGGGCATGACAAGATGGACTGAAGGGGAACCCTTAAGTGAATTTTCCATACTACGAGCATGTGTAAGTAAGATGACCAAGTAAAAGATGGATACTAGGAAGGATGAGAAAAGAGTGAGTGGTGTATGCCAAAATGGAACAAGAGGTGAAAGGAGGTGATAACAAGGAAACAAAGGAGTGTGACATGAATGGATCAAGGAATATATGCTAGTGTAGATGGAGATTGTAAGGAAATCCTTAATTGGGATGCCCATGTGGTGGGAGTGATGATGCAAGAATGCCAAGAGGAAGAGGCGGAGGAAAAAAAATTGTGTTGGTGATTATCGTCTCGATGGAAGAGGAGATCATGGAGAAGTTTCTCTGTGGGAGGATCTTAAGAAGAAGGTATACCTCAACTAAAATTCCTTGATTGTATGGATGGTTAAGTAATATTTTCAAGATGAAAGTGGAAGAGTGAAAAGGAAAAATCGTGAGGAAAGTAAAGGAAGATATACATAGTCATGAAAGGGGACAGGAATGATGATGAGTGGAAATGAGGAGTGAGGATCAAAGACATTGTTGATCATGGTGGGGGATAAGAAGTTGCAGGATAATGAAATCACCTTGAGAAGGATCCTCAAGTAGGATTTGCAAACTGCAATGGAGATCAAGTAGAATTCCCAAACCAAAAAGTATATTAGCAAGAGCATTCATAGATGTGAACATAATTCATGGAATTATGGATGATTGTAAGATATTCCATCCTTAAAGGTATAGACTTCATGGTTTGAAATTTGATCAAAAGAATGCAATCTTGATAAACGGTGATCTTAATGAGAAAAAGACACATAATCGTAGTAAGGAGGATATGGGGAAACCATGCCTTGAACTAGATTGGAGGTAAACAAGAAAGGATACCACTCAAGGCATTACACTTGCAGCCAATAACATGTGTTAATACATAACCAACAATAGTTAGTTATACCAAAAGATCATGAGGGAAATATGGATGAAATATGCTAATGTCGACATGAAAAAGGGATTCTAGATGTAACTTGTATGTAGGAAGAGGGATATCCATAGGTGGTTGTTCTAAAACTATGTTGTAACTCTAGGAAGGGAGAAGATGTAAACCGATCAATGTGGAAAGTCCGCAATGTATATGAGAAATCTGATTGATGTGGGAAGCTTTCGAGGATGCTAATACAAGAAAAGGTTATCAATGTGGGAAGCCTTACGCCATGATAAGAAAGTAGCCGTCCTTTGAGGGTGTGGTCTAATTTTTCTTTTGCATTTGGAATTTTTGACTTTTGTTTTGAGATGACAGGATAAGATATGCATGATAGTTTTCCTTTGGGGAGCGATCTATTTTGGTATATGCTTTTTGTGAACAACTATCCTTTGAGGGATCAAGTTGTTTTTGGATAAAATGGGAGCACCCATACTTTGACTTTGACTTTTTTTTGTATTTGATTTTTATTTGATGGGGAAGAGTTGGGTATACCTAGGTAAATCACTTAAGAGGGGACAATGATCGTACAAGTGACACTCCTAGACCTTTTGTGTGATTTCAATAGGTAGATAGGAGGATGATGGATGTAATGACGAGAGTTCTCACCAATAAGGGAGAACCTATCCATAAGGAAAATACTATAGATAGAGCCATGGTGCCCATATTTAAGGTCATGTCTAGGAAATGATGGTAGACCACATAATTCCATATCATTACAGTGATATATGGAAGAGGTTCATGATGGAGGAATGATCTAAGGATATAACTAAGTGCTCATTGGTAGGTATGCTAATAATAGAATGGTCGCAAGTGTAATACATTAAGAGGTTCCATCTCTGGTTTACCATCAAGGGAATCCAAATGATAAACCCAGAACCCATACTTATGCGTGATAATGTAAGGTCCAATCCAATTGGGAGAAAACATTCCACGTTGGCTCCTTTCTAGAGTGTGATCGAAAGATAGGATAAAGTCTTAGGGGAGGAAGATAGGATATAATAGGATATGATGATATAGATGAGCGAAGATAAATTATGTGCTATCCTTGAGGAAGAAAAGAAAATATGGGCCCCTAATGAGGTGAATAAATGGCCACAAAGGTGGGCTTAGGATAAAAATAAATGCTCCCCCAACAGAGAAATGAGCATGACCACAAAGGTGGACTTTGAGATAAGAGCATGACCACAAGTGTGGACTTTGGAATAAATATGGCACCCCAAAGGAAGGGACACGTATGGCCACAATAGTGGACTTAAAATGAAAAACATGGTCCCTCAAGGGAGAGACGAATATGGCCACAAAAAGGGGATAGAAATGAAAAACATGGTCCCTCAAGGGAGAGATGAATATGGCCACAAAAGTGGGCTTTAAAAAGAGATGAAGATTTGGAAAAGATTAATTTGGATTTAAGATTAGATGAGATGGATTGGATGAGATTAAATAAAGCGATATCAAAAGTGAAGTCCCCTAAAGCATCAAGGAAGTTGTATGGATGGATAAGAGATGAATTGATGCGAAAGGGATGCTAAGGATGAGGGGAGGATGTCCCCCTAGCAAGGGAGATTATATTAGATGTGGATGAGTTAGTGGATGTCGAAGGAGTTTAGATAGGATTGTTTTGGATTTGGATTGGATAAACGGTCAAAGACCACAAGGGTGATTGGAAAGATAAACAATATCGATGAATAATGAAGGACCTTCCTTAGGAGGAATGTAGTCTGCAGGAGATATGTGAAGGGATGATGTAAACGGAGGAATCACGGGAATCTAATGGATGGGATACAAATTGGATTAGATGTAGATGGAGAAGGATTTTCCCATTAATGAGGAAATCATCTTTCTCAATAAGGTTATGGATGATTGTCAAAAGGCTTTACAATGTTCAATGTCATGGCCAAGGTATGATGATAAGCACAAATGCAATTGGGATTGAACCACGATGGCTTTGGACTATGGGGATTAAAATATTTAATGTGAGGAAGCATGATGACGATATTCAAATTAAATGTCGAAGAATGTCTGCGTAGGACCCAATTGAAGTGTCATGGGGAAGGTAATGCTTGTGGGTTTTGATAGAATATTTTGGCTTGGAGTTAGGGGAAGAAGTGGACATAGATCGGATGGGTGAACTAGATGTCTTAAAAGATGAATCAATTTTGAGAGGAGGGTTAGATTGTTTGGATTGGGATTTATTGTTACGAGGTGTATTAGATGAAGGGACTGACCTTAAAATAGATGTTGTAACATTGGATTGCTGAAAAGAGGGAAGACCTGACTTCTTACAAGGATGCACATGAGACTTTTGGGGATGTTTACCATGAGCCTTATATTTTGATCGAGAATATTTACCTTTGGCAGGGATGATAATAATCTCAACTGGAGGATCTGAAGATTGTGGTGTAGGGGTGGATATTGATGGAGAAAGAGGTGTTTGTATGATGTGATTAATAAGGTCTATGTGAGATGTGGATTATGTAGGTTTGGTTTGGTCAATGTGGAAATAATTTATTTTGTTGAGGGAGAACGAATCCCCCTTGTGTTTGTCTCAAGTGGAGGTGTTTGTTCTATAAATTTCTCTAGGGGTATCATTGATAGAGTTGCAAATTAAGAGGATTTGTCAAGTGTGATAGAAGGATTAAATAAAGAATATTGGGATAAAATGGGTGATGTGACCATGGGAAAGGATATAGGTATAGGTGACGAAGATGCCAAGGTAGGCGTAAGTGGATTTGTTGATGTGACATATATAGGGGTATTTGGGATTGATATGGAGGTGGGCGTAATTGGGATATTTGGAGATGTAAGTGATGTAGTGATGGGTATGTTTGAGGTAGATGTGGTGAGGGGGCATATAATAGGTTGGGGCACGATAGATGTGGATAGAAACCTCGTTCTCATGCAAGCGAATGCACCGATACTGAAAGCCACCACGAACCTTGAAATATGGAGGGCTTAAGGAGCCTCGAATGTGGATGTAGATCTATGGGCGCCAAATTGATGGATCTATGATAATGTCTGCAAAAATGAAACAAATATGATTAGATAGATATATGCAAGGGTTTCTCGGACAATGCCGGTTCCAAGAGGCTGTTAACTCCCTTAGAGGATGTCAACCCCGTGTCTAGAAATATTTAAATAAATGATTAATCATAGATAACATGCAGAAGTAGAGAAGTACAATATGCTAAGTAAATGGGGTGACGAGGGTACTTCAAGGGCGTGTGGATGACATTATGGTGCCACAAGTGGCATCATAAGAGAAACACAAGGATGATAAGAGAAGCTATAACATCGACAACTCGTTATCCTTTCTTACTTGTTCAAAACGAAGGGGAAAGGCTTCATAGTAGCATTGAGAGCTATAATGGCAGAGGTTTTCTATCATTCTTCCTTCTTGTTTTCTAAGACTTTAAGAAGAATTTCCCAAAATTTTCAACTTGTCCGAAAGACTTCTAACTTGCTTATTCCTAAAACTTCAAACTAAAAATCTTCAACTTGTTCGAAAGAGTTCTAACCTACTTATTCCTAAAACGTCAAACTAAAAATCTTCAACTTGTTTGAAAGAGGGGGAAGGCCTGTATTTATAGCTTGGAGATGGGGTAAGATCAAAGATTATGTAACTAGGGTTTAAAAAGTAACCTTGGTCATGTGAGTGGGGGACATGATTTGGTGATTAGGTAAAAGAATGGCCTTGATATGGATTTAATTTGATTGAGCAGGTGGTTCATGATTTGAAGGAGTAGATGGAATTGTGGATTTAATTGGATTTAATTTTAAAAAGTGGGGTTTATATGGGGTTCATGATTTGGATGATTGGATTTGATTTGATTGATTAAGTGAGATACTTGATTTGATTGGATTGAGTGGGGTTCATGATTTGGATGGTGGGGACGTGATTTTAGTGATTAGGTGAGATAATTGATTTGATTAGAGTTGATTTGATTAATCGGGGTTCATGATTTGGATGATTGAATTTGATTTGATTGAGTGAGGTGACGTGACTTAATTGGAATATTTGGATATTATTAACACATAATACAGATTAATAAATTAAGATTGATTAAATATGTAGTGTTGGTGGGAAATGGGATTGAATGAGTAAGCTTTGTCAAGGAGAGAAAACGTGGAGGAATGATACCAAAACCGGTGTCTACACAAGCCTTGTCGGCACTCTAAAACCTTGAGTGAAACCATTGTTTTCTCACCTCCTACAAAGAAGATGAGATAGATAGTTGTAGACACTAGGAAGATAGAGAGCCAACGAGAAGGTGGAAATTCCCCAACTTGAAGCAAACCACATCGTTTAGTATGAGAAAAAGTTCATAAAGTGAAAAGATCTCAACTAGTGAATCAAAGGCCCATGCCAATCATGAGTGCACACAAGCTACAAAAGCCCGATTAGCCTTGAAATCAACTTTATTGTGTTAAAGAAAAATTTGATTTCATAAAACCCCAAGCCCCCATCACGACAATTCCACTATCACACTTGTAATGTGCAAGCCTAAGTGGCACACACATTAGTAAAAACCTAAAATCCCAACAAAAAATCCCTGTATTAAAACAAAAAATGATGGATAAAAGTCTGTTGAGGTCTAGGGATCATTTGTGTTAGTGGGAAAACATTGTGGAGATTAGTAACAAAATAAAAAATAAAATAAAAAAATGCACGTGGTAGAGAAAAGTCCTACTTCAGGTCAAATGGGGAGACACCCACCATACACTATAAAGATATACACGTCAAGCGAGGCTAAAAGGTTAGAGGGACAAGTTTGGGCAATGAAGTAAGCGAAAGCATGATTGTTAGTG